>JAJPUD010014793.1:0-39774 GCA_023553655.1 Myrmecobius fasciatus
GGTCCAAATTGCCCTACATATCTAATGAATGGAGAGGCAGGATGTGTATCCCAGGCTTTCTTACTCCAAGTCAAGCACTTTACCTACCATTAGCCAATGTCATTCATTATATGATTGTTAAGCACACCTTATGTTCTTAGTAGACACTATGCTAGGCACTGAGGATCAAAGACAATAATAAAATAGCCGCCCTCAATGAGTTTACATTCTATTGTGGGAGAAGACATGCACATAAATAAGAATAAATATGTTGTTGTTATTCAATCATGTCTGACTCTTCATGATCTCATTTGGGGATTTCTTGGTGAAAATATTGGAATGGTTTATCATTACTTCTCTAGCTCATTTTACAGATGAAGAAATTGAGGTAAAAAAGATTAAATGCTTTGTTCAGGGTCACATAGCTAGGAAGTATCTGAGGCTGGATTTGAACTTGGATCTTCAGCATTTTTTTCACTGGGCTACCTAGCTACATTAGATCAGGACATCTTAAACTTTTTCCATTCATAACACCTTTTTCCCTGAGAAATTTTTGCACAACCCTAAGTATATAGATAGGTATATTAAAAAGATATGCAAATTAAACATTTCCTGATAATAAATCATAAAGAAATTTATTTTAAAATAATTCTTCAATATATATATATGTATATATTTATAATTTTATCATTTATTAAAACAAAAGCAAGTTTGCATACTAATGAGATGGATGTATTTGTTATTTTATATAACAATTAAATTTTAGTGGAATATTTATACCTTTTACTGTTGCCAAATTTTTCATGACCCCCACATTCACTTATGCGACTCCATATGGAATCATAACCTACAGTTGAAGAAGCTTTGCTCTAGATTTAGATATAGATATGGATAAAGATATAGGGATAGGAATATAGATAAGAATACAAGTAGAGAAAGAGATGGAAATAGAGATAGAAACAGAGACAGAGTTAGAAACAGAGATAGAGATAGGCAGAGGTAAAGATAGAGACAGATGTATTAGCTGATGTTGTAGAAGTTCGTGTTTGAAGCAGCCTTATAAAGAAATCAATGGATTTTATAAGGCAGTGATGCCTTATAGCATCTCTGTGCTCCTGGAGGGCAAGGACTAATATTTTTGTTATTGTTTGGATCTGTATGTAGTATGTAATGCTTTGTCTTCTATATACTAGGTGTTAGATAAATGTTTGTTGAATTGTTTAGAAAAGCAAGCAGTTAATTGTGTTTGTTATAAGACCATCCCTCAGGTCTTATTTTGTTTAATTGGATTTCATTAGATCCTAAGGAGACAACTATTCCCAGAAGTCCCAAAGTGGGTCTGAAGCAATCCAGAACAGAAAATGTTTGTTGTATCTGTGTCCAAAAATCTGAGAATACTTATTGGTGCTATCTCTATGAACTAGGACATCTGATTAGAACGTGGGGCTAGAAGTCAAGTTCAAAAGAAACACAAGCCAATTATCTTTGTGTAAAGGAGAAAAAAAAACAGCTTTCCACTTATATGGATTGAAGTCATTTATTTCTGGCATTATTTCATCTCAAAAAAGAACATAGTTGAATAGTCAAGTTAGCTAACTTAAAAATGAGTGTCTATGGTCTCTCAGGAGACCAGACCAGAATGCATGAATGGTTCAGAGTAAACCTTCCCCAGTGCTGGGAAATAAATGACCAACCATGGAAATGATCAGAAAGGATGTTCATCTCCATATGGAAAGTAGTACATATTAGGAAGGGCATGAATAGCAACTGCAATTGCAGAGAAACCTATAGGAAATAAATGTCTGTTGATCAACTGATATTGTTATCAATTTTTATTTTATGTCACTGAGTACCAGAAACATGAGGTACATAGTGGACTACAATTTCAGTGTGAATCAGGAATGTACCACTGAAGCCAAATATGTTCATGTGATTTTAGAAAGGAAATGGATAAAATGGAGAACATCCAGAGAAATGTTGCCAACATGGTAAAAAAAAAAAAAAAATTCAACCTATGTCCATTGAAGGACCTGAAAATGTAAGCTTTGAGGAAGTAAGAATTAGTAGGGAATTGTAATAGCTGACATTAATGATTGAAGGTTTGTATAGTAGACAAATTAAACTTATTCAAGGCAGAATTAAGAAGAATAGTTGGGAGCAATTGTCTGATCATAATGGACTGCATGATGTGATACAGTGGAAAATTTGTTGGCTATAGGAAGGAGTTGTTGAGAGTAGGAGGATCTAGATTCAATTGTTCAACCACTTTTATAATCTTGGCCTCCCTGGGTCTCAATTTCCTCAAATAAAAAATAAGCTCTAAATCTATGATCCCTAAATTCTGTTAGATCTTCCAGCATGGGGAAACACAAGATATTTCATAAGTATTAGTGAAGTGCTATTCTGGAACAGACTAAAAAGTCATTAAGATTCTTGAAAAACGGTATTGAAGAATGGATTCCTGTTACAAATATGGTTTAGATGATATGACCTCAGAGTCAATCAGGTTCTACATTTCTAGAATTCCATGAATTTGCTGTCTAGTCTAAGGCATATCCTCTTATATATCAATTATCTTACTGACTAGCTTTGATATTCCTTAATTTTTACCAAATCCCTCTGTAAACTTGCCATTGTCTTTTAAACTAAAAAAAGATACTTCTCAGAAATAATGGGTAGCAAGTGAAGAAAGGAGAGGGGCATTTCAACTTAGCAATAATCTTTCTAATAAGTGTGAACTCCTTATTACCAGAGTATATCATAGAAGCTAAATGACTACTTCTCATCCATGTTGCACTGTACATGGTTTGGTCAGATACGGTGGTTGAAGATGACCTCTTGAGGCCTTTCCAATTCTGAGAATCTTTAAATTGATGAATTGCCTCTCAATATAATATAGTTCTAATTGTGGGTTCATTATCTTTAATTAAAACTTGGCTCTATCTTCAGCATACCACTGGCACATTATAAATTTTGTTTTAATATGAAATTACCCTACAAATAATAGAGCCAGAATTTGAATCCAGGTTTTTCTGAATCAACGAAATACATATATCATGTGGTTCCTTTCCACAAAGAGCTTACTATTTGGTTAGGGAAACCATATTTATTCACAAAACAATTAGAAGACAACATGAACTAAAATGCCATTTAGTAGTTCAATTATGAACTCTTTGTCACCCCATGGACTATACTGTCCATGGGTTTTCTTTGCAAAGAAGTGTTTTGCCATTTCCTTTTCCAATGCATTAAGGCAAACAGAGGTTAAGTGACAAGGCTTGTCTGAGGTGGTATTTGAACTCGGGTCTTCCTGATACTAGGTCCATTCCTCTCTCCAGTGTACTCTGTAGCTTTCTCCTGAGTTTGCATTTATAAGCAAAACCACTGGCCAGGAAGGGTTATGGGATCAAGTGGTCCAGGAAGGCTCTCTAGAGAAGATAGAAACTGAAGTGAATTTTGCTATTAAATACTTTTCTCCAAATCTTCAAAAAATAGTCTGACACTCTTCACAGAAGTGAGGACCATGAACACAGACTAGATTGTATTAGACATTTTTTTGCTATATTTTGCTGAACATTATTTTCCTTCCTCTTTTAAAAAAATATTAGTTGTGAAATGATGTTCTGAATGGTGGAGGGGGGATAGTGAAAGGATATAGTGGAAAATGTAAGCAATATTGCTGAACATTATTTTCCTTCCTCTTAAAACAATTATTGGTTATGAAATAATGTTCTGAATGGTGGAGGGGATATAATGAAAGGATATAGTGGAAAATGCAAGCAATAATTAAAAAAAGATTACAAGAAATTTATTTTTAAAAATAAGCTGAAATGGTGCCAAACAGTTTTTAAATTCTTAACAGAATCACAGAATTTCAGGGATGGAAAAGATCTGAGGTCTCACAGGATAACAGAATGTTAAAACTGGAGGGGGGGGGGAAACCTTTTCCAAACTTTACCTGATAAGGAATTCTCTTTACAACATCCTTATGAAGTATTCCCCTAGCCTCAGTTTGAAGAGCCCCATAAGCATTAGTTTGCACTCTCCAATTGACCTAATTGTTTCTGTTTCTATTTCTTTCAGAGGAAGCAGTCCAGAGATGATTGCTATTGATAAGCAAGGGAATGCATTTTAGGGAGCCGAGCTCACTTCCTCCCAACCCCACCTCCTTGTTTAATTAGCAATCATAAGCAAATCATAACAAAAACGACTCTTAGACTGTATTGAGAGGCACAGGATCTAGAAATAGGTGTTCTCTCTTTTTTAGATCATATCTAGAACATTATGTTCAGTTCTAGACACCACATTTTAGGAAATCAATCAGTCAATAAGTATTTATTAATCACTAAGTGCCAAGCATTGTGCTAAGTGCTTAAGATGCAAAGAAAAGCAAAAACTCAGTCTTCATTCAAAAAGGGGTCACCAGAATGGGGAAAGTTCACAAGCTCATGCCACATAAGCATCCAGGGAAAGAATTGGGGATGTTTGGCAAAGTGAAGAAGACTTTTAAGAGACATAATAGCTATTTTCAAGTCTTTGAAAGACTGATGTGTAGAAAATGAATTAGATTTGTTTTAGTTGACTCTAGAGGACCTTTTACTCCCAGATAAAAGTTGTAAAAAAGCCAAATCTAGTCAAGAAAACCTAACAATTGGGGTTATCCAAAGGTAAAATGGCCTGTTTTGGGAGATGGTAAATTCTCCTTCATTGGGATGCTTAAAGATAATGTGGGATAACCATCTGTTGCACAGATGGTGGGGATTCTTTTTCAGGTATAGGTAGGAGGGACAACTTGATTGAGATTTCTCCTAACTCTGAAATGCTATGCTTCTAGAACATTAGCTAGATATCATGTTCCTGAATTATTTGTGCCAAGAAGTTTTTTTTTTCCCTATTTTTGTCCTTCCCTTTCTTCTAAGAAAAACTGGACTCCATCAGAACAATTGGGGTTAAGTAATTTGCTCAGGGTCACACAGCTAATAAGTGTTGTGTCTGAGGCCAAATTTGAATTCAGGTCCTCCTGACTCCAACACAGTGCACTATCCACTATCTATCTATCTAATTGCTTCAATGGTTTTTTCTTATGAGACATATATCCATCAGCCCTTCAGCACTAGTTGTTGGTCAGTCTGGTTAGTGCTATCCAAGCAAACCTAAGCTGTTAATACAATTGGGGTTCCCTATTAATGGTACCTAATTTTACCTCAGAAATTTGGACAGTGAACAGTCTTTAAACTCTGACCTCTTGTTTGCCTCAGTTTTTAGTCCATAACCTATTTAGGTAGTTTGGTATTTAGGTAAAAGCAACTAGAGGTGCAGCAGATAGCATGTCAGTCCTCAAGCCAGGAAGATACTCAATCCAGCCTCAGATACTTACTAGCTGTGTGACCCGGGCAAATTACTTCACCCTGTTTCCTTTGGTTTTCTTGCTTGGAAAATGAACTAAAGAAAAAAAATGGCAAACCACTCTAGTATCTTAACAAGAAAACCCCAAAATGGGGTCATGAAGAGTCAGACATGACTCACAATGTCTAAACATCAACAATAAGGTATTTAAATGGTGTTCATCTGTTTGAATGCTCCTTACACTAATGCTGATTTTAAACTTCCTGTTCTAAGTGATTTCCTTCCGTGTTTTCTTATAAACAAAACAGGGTTTTTTAATTTTTATTAAAGCTTTTTATTCACAAAATATATGCATGGGTAATTTTTCAACATTGACCCTTGCAAAACCTTCTGTTCCAAATTTTCCCCTCCTTCCCCCCATCCCCTGCCCTAGATGGCAGGTAGTCCAATACATGTTAAATATGTTAAAATATATGTTAAATCTAATATATGTATATATATTTATACAATTATCTTGCTGCACAAAAAAAATCATATCAGGAAGAAATAAAAAAACCTGAGAAAGAAAACAAAATGCAAGCAAACAACAACAGAAAGAGTAAAAATGCTATGTTGTTGTCTACACTCAGTTCCCACAGTCCTCTCTCTGGGTGTAGATGGCTCTCTTCATCATGAAGCAGTTGGAACTGGTTTGAATCATTTCATTGTTGAAGAGAACCATGTCCATCAGAATTGATCATCTTTTAGTCTTCTTGTTGATGTATGTATTGATCTCCTGGTTCTGCTCATTTCACTCAGCATCAGTTCATACAAGTCTCTCCAGGCCTCTCTGAAATCATCCTACTGGTCATTTCTTACAGAACAATAATATTCCATAACATTCATATGCCATAATTTATTCAGCCATTCTCCAATTGATGGGCATCCATTCGGTTTTCACAAAACAGGGTTTTTAGATAGCCTAAAAAGAGAGTGATATTTTAATGCTCCTGGCTAGACTCCCTTTTCTATCATTCCACCAACCTCATTATGAGAGTAGAATGTGTTCACAATATTAAGAGACAGCTTATATTCTTATCCATTTCATGAATCATCATTCCATGGCCAGCATGGAAGAGTAGATGTTGCTTTCTGTAGACAAGGTTGGATTTTTAATAACAAATACATAGTCTGTAGGCTGAGACTTGAAGTCTTTCCAGTTTATAAGGATTTCATTCTGCTGTATAACCTTAGAGAACCCAGGATCACTCCCATACCACAAAGAGGACTTGAATTAGACTTTTATTGTTGTTATTTACTCATATTCTGTCATGTCCAACTCTTCATTACCTCATTTAAGATTTTCTTGGCAAGGACACTGGAGTTTGCCATTTCCTTCTTTAAACATATTTATAAATGAGGAACTAAGGCAAGGTTAAGTGATTTGAGCAGGGTCATATAGTTAGTAAATATCTGAGGCTGGATTTGAACTCACAAAGATGAGTCTAACTCCAGGCTTGATGCTTTATCCATTGCACCACATTAACTGCCCTAAACTCTTCTAGAAAAACCTTTATGTACAAGTATCCAAAGCTACATCAAGCAATGATAGCATAGGTGTCCAGATGGAGAAATTTTTGCAATGAGCTGAAATGATCAGATAGTACAGTTTTGAAATAAGTTTTGAAATTTTTAGAAGGATTAAAATGGGATCCTTGTTGGTACTAATCAGTTTGTGGAGAGACATATGTAAAATAAACTTTACCAGTGTGGATTGACACTTTCTTTGTAAATTATAGATATAGAGTTTTATCTGAGACAAATGCTTATTGCCTGACTGATTGACTGAGGCATGAACAGGTTGAGTGACTTGATCAGTGTTACACAGTTGGTTGATGTCAGCAATGGGATATGAATTCAACCTAGCTCTTCTCCACTCTTCAACCAGCTTTCTGGACACTATATGTTCTCTTGGTTATTGTTATTTTAATAATTAACATTAAGTAATTGCTGAAAATTTTAGTAAGGGAAAGGCTTGCATTTGAAATAGAGAGTAGGCAGCTTAAACTCTGGGTTTGTCTTCTGTCTGACCTCTGAGTACCATTCAAGTTTCTAGCAAATCCTGCAGCATTCTCTGCCCTTCTTTCTCATATTTCTAGCCTTACCATAGTTGTGTTTGCTTCTCTCAATGCTATTCCTTACACAGGATTCCTTGACTGAGAAGATGAGAGGGAGAACAAGCCGAGTAAACAATGGCTAATCAGAGTTATATGAGGCTAGTGTGATATCAGGGTTTACAAGAAATTCTGCAGTATACTGCTTAATTTGAACCTAATGAAGGAATGGAGCAGAGGAAAGAAACCCTATTTCCCTCTAACATGGGATTTCACAAATGTGGTTTTTATTTTTTCATTTTTGTAGCTACTCTGGTCTTGTAATCATTTCCTCCCATTTTCATAATCTCTCTAGGTTTCTTCCCCCCTAAAATATTTCCCACATTTTGCATCTTCCTCCTTCTGAATTGATCATAAATATAAAGTCAAAAGGGATATTAAAGGTCATCTAATCCAATCTTCCCATTTTACAGATGGAGAAACCAAGGCCCAGGGAGATTGTTATTTATCCAAGATCAATCATACAAGTAGATAGTGATAGAGCCAGATTAGAATTCCCTTTCCCTTAATTTCTGCCCCATAAGCTTCTCCTCTACCATCTTGTATATGGCATATTATATCTTTTAGAACCATAATGCTGGTCTGTGACACAATTGAAAATACCATTCAATAAACATTTGAGTACCAGAGTATCTCAAGTTTTATGTCTGGGCTGATTGGACCCCAAAAGTGAGTAGATATCCTAATAACTGCCTCATAAAGCACTTGGCAAAGCACTTTATGTACACTCTGTCACTTAAACCTCACAATGACCCTGTGAAGCAAATAATACATGTAACAAAACTGGCTAAACAGACTAAATAACATCCCCAGGTCATATATCTAGTAAGAGGAAGGAACAAGCTTTGAACCTATGATTAAATGATTTAAAGTCAAGCAAGCTATCCCCTATGCCTTATATTTACCTCAGTGATCTCTGAACCTTCATTGAGCTCACTAGCTAATATCGAAGGAAATAGAGCTCCTACCCAAATCACTATCATTTTTTACAATAAGAACATGATAAGTGCTTGAGATTCATAATAAAATTTTATGTGAAGTTTAAGGAGGAAAAGATAATGAAATACTCCCTCCATTCAAAGACTGCCACATGCCTCTGGACCCACCACCCAAAAAGCCTAAATTTTAATGGAAAGAACACTGGGCAAGGAGGAAGCATTAGCTGCTCATTGCTCTCTCCCTCTCACTATCTGTGCAACTTTTCACAACTCACTTCCTCTGCTTCATTTGTGAAGGAAATCATGGGGTAGATCTTAGATAATGTCTAAAATACCTTTGAAGTGATTTTGAAACTGCTTCAGAATGATAATATATATAATTAGGTTACAGGAAGAAGAGAGAGTCAGTATTCAATTAATTAAATGAACTTCTCTATTGGTGATGACATATTAGATTCAGTTTTTTAAAATAGTTCTATAAATTGCATTTCCCACAAACTTCCTGACAAGTGGAAACCAAGATGGAAGAGTATAAGATAGTCATGGTCGATGATGCTGTCGGCTTTGCTTCTTAAAAGAGTTAGGGAATCTTGAAACAGAGTAGTCCCTTACCTTACTGAAGAGGTTTGACAAGGCAGCCCCTTACACCTAGGCCCTGGCAATTAGCCAGTCTGGGTTCTAGCTCTTTAAGTGGCTTTGAAGTTCATTTATCATGTTTCAGATACTAGGCTAAGCACTGGGAAAGCAAGGACAGAAATGAAGCAATTTCTGTCCTCAAGAAGATTATGATGGGAAAAATAACTATATAGATATATGCATACATACATATAAATCTATAGATATTTTCTAGATATCTATATCGATATGATAGATTTTGATAGATACATATAGATTTATATAGTTGATATACATAGACATATAGACCTATAGATATTTTGATATATCTGCATATAGATATATAGTTATAGATATGTTATAATTCTATACATAGATATAGCTCTATATTTAAAGATATTTTGATAGATCTATACCTGGAGCTATAGATTTACATATAGATCTATAGCTATAGATATTTTAATAGATCTACATATGGATCTATGGATATAAATATTTTGATAGATATATATAGAGAGAACTATAAATATAGATATTCTGATATATAGATATAAATATTTGTATAGCTATGAATACATATATATGTATAGACAGTATAGACCTATAGATATATTGTTAAATATAGATAGATACATATAGATATGTAGATATAAATATTTTATAGGTATAGATACATATAGATCTATATAGACATTCTGATAGTTATATAGAGTTCTATATCTATTTTCATAGCAATAGATATAAAGATCTTAATATACCTATAGATACATTTATATAATTTATATACAATATCTACAAAATGACCATAAGGTGGATGGGGGGAAGGAAGGTAGCCCCCTTGTTGGCACACTAGTAGACAAAAAGGAACATTAAGTATGCTCATTCTGACGCAAAATAATTTACTTCTTTTTAAGAAAGATAGATCTTCAGCCATATTACTGATATTGAGTCAAACTCTTACGTAGAAGTCACTGTGCTAAGCCCTAAGGATACAAAGAAAAGCAAAATCATCATCCCTTCCCTCAAGGTTCTTGCAGACAAAGTGGGGAGACTATATGCAAACAATCATGTGCTAAGAAGTTATATATACAGAATAAATGAGAAAAAAATCCACAGAAGAAAGACACTATCATTAAGTAGTGTTTGGAAGAGATGAGAATTTGAGGGAAGCCAAGGGAGCCAAAAGGCAAAGAAGGGGGGTGGGAGGGTAGGGAATTCCAGTCAATGGGGAACAGTCAATGAAAATGCTCAGAATTGGGAGATGAGAGTGTCATATTCAAGGACCAGCAAGGAAGTTAGTATTGAATACAGAGTCCATTGAGGGTAATGTAATCTAAGACAACTAGAAAGCCAGGAAGGAAACAGGACTTTTAAAGCCAGAGGTTTTATATTCCATCTTGGAGGAAATGAGAGAGTTTACAAGATCAGACTGGCTTTTACCTGCCTACCATTGCTTCTTCTAAGAGCCTTATGATGCTTTCCACAACTGACTTTCTTTGTATATGTAACAATGTTAGTCCTGAAAGGGACCTTAGAACACAAAATATTTCAGCTCGGGCTGGGACACTGATGCATTGTTGGAACTGTGAACGGATACAGCCATTCTGGAGAGCAATTTGGAACTATGCTCAAAAAGTTGTCAAACTCTGCATACCCTTTGACCCAGCAGTGTTTCTACTGGGCCTATATCCCAAAGAGATCTTAGAGGAGGGAAAGGGACCCACCTGTGCAAGAATGTTTGTGGCAGGCCTTTTTGTAGTGGCTAGAAACTGGAAACTGAATGGATGCCCATCAATTGGAGAGTGGCTGAATAAATTATGGTATATGAATGTTATGGAATATTATTGTTCTGTAAGAAGTGACCAGCAGGACGATTTCAGAGAAGCCTGGAGAGACTTGCATGAACTGATGCTGAGTGAAATGAGCAGAACCAGGAGATCATTATATATGGCAACAACAATATCATATGACAATCAATTCTGATGGACATGGCTCCCTTCAACAATGAAATGTTTCAAACCACTTCCAATTTTTCACTGAAGAAAGCCGTATACACCCAGAGAGAGGGATGTGAAATGTGGACCACAACATAACATTCTCATACTCTTGATTGATGTTTGCTTACATTGTGTTTTCTTTATCTGATATGTCTTTTGTGTAGATAAGATTTTTCTTGCACAACAATGATAAGTTTGGAAATATGTATACATATATTCAATTTGCCAAGTATTTTAACATAATTAACATGTATTGGATATCCTGCCATCTAGGGGAGGGGTGGGGAGTTTGGGGGAAAAATTTGTAATAGAAAGCTATGTAAGGATTAATGTTGAAGAATTACCCATACATATGTTATGAAAATAAAATTTAAAATATATATATATGCATATATATATTCAGCTCAAATGGAACTAAGAACATGGATCATTAATGCTGAAAAGAACCTGGAATAGAAAAAATAGAATATTAGAATTGAAAGGACTCCTAGAGATCATCTCATCCAAATTTTTCATCTCAGAGATGAGGAAACAGAAGTCTCAGGAAATGATAGGAGATGCTCAGGCTTATACATCTACCTAGAAGTAGAACTCAGGTTTCACTCTACCAGACAAGTGCTCTTTCCATTACACCATGATTGCCTCTTTATTAATGTACATATGTACTGCATAAAGAGGTATAGTAATATAGTGGACAGAGTGATCTATCATCCAGGTACCAGAAAGACCTGGGTTCAACATACTCTGGATGCTCACTTTCAGTGGGTAGGTAACTCTCTAAGGCTGTAAATTATAGAGAAGATCTTCTTTATAATTTACAGCCTTAGAGAGTTACCTACCCACTGAAAGTGACCCACAATGATAGAGGGAGTTTGTTCATTTTAGAAGTTCTCTAGACTCATGAATTCATAGGTCAGGCATGTATCCTTGTTTTAAATGAATGAGATTACCTGCCTGTATAGTCCTAGTCGCTGAGCTCTGCTATTAGAGCTCTGCTATATTAGAACATAAACATCTCAAGGGCAAGGAATATTTTTGCTCTTGTGTTTGTATCCCTTGCACTTGGGACAGTGCTTGGCAGATAGTATAAACTCAACAAATGTGATTTTTTTCAATTCATTAATTCATTCATGCTTTTCTTCGCTCATTCATTCATTTATTTGTTCATTCAGCATTCATTTATCCATGAGTTTAGCTAACTCCTTACTCTTATATAACCCCTGTGTGACTCAAGAAAGTCATTTAACTTTTCATCCTTAGTTTCCTAATCTATAAAATGGAAATTACAATGTGGCTGCTACTTTCTTCAAAGCATTTTTGTGAAGAAAACAGCCTGTAAATCTTAAATTGATACATAAATGTGAATTATTGTTAGATTAGATTATTATTATATTATTTTCTTTTATAGAGAAGAACATCTGGTTACCTTACAGATGGTCATCTACTCATATTTTGGAGCTGTTTCTACTTTTTTTGAGCTGTTTCTACTTAAAAGAGAACATCTCTTAGGTCACACTACAATAGGAATGTGGCTTATTTAAAAACTTAATAAAAACTGAAAAAGAGCACTTACCACAATAAATGTTGAGACATATCTTGAAGTTCTCAGCCAATAAGTATTTTAAGGGAATTTGATGGAGGACAAGTTCCCAGAACAATAGAATGTTGCAGTAAGTAGTAAGTGACCATGGAGATCATTTATTCTAAACTTCAGATAAGTCTATCTTTCAATTGCTTCAAAAAATACACATATAGATATAGATATAGATAAACAAAAGTGAAGTCTCTCCTAATTTTCTGAGTCTCTGTTTCTTGATTTATCATTTGGGCAGAATAATTCCTCTCCTTTTTACTTCTCAGGATGGGGATGCAGGGAAATTGAGGGAAATGCTCTGGATCTTCCAGGGACTAAACAGAGGTATAATAATTATAACTCCTGATTATTTTATATTTAATATTATATACCTAAGAGTTGTGTTCTATCCAAAAGCTGTTATCATAACTCATATTCACATAAGGGAAGGTAACTGCGGCTTATCAGAGCGAGCTCTGATTGCTAAGTTAGTAAAATCTGAGTTCAAGTGCTGCCTGTGACTTGTACTTACTGACTGTGTAAGCTTCAGCAGTTCACTTAATGCAATGCTGTTAAAATAAGAAATTGCAGAAGTGGCAGTTTATATTGGTAGAATTTCCTCAATTGAACCTCTCCATCCCAATAAAATCATAGACCCAGTCAAAAATGCAGAGAACCCTTTCAGTTTTGCAAAATGAATCTTTCCTCCAATAACCCACTCAAAGTTCCTTTGTATTGAACTACTTACAGAATGCTGTCAGAAAATCCTGTGTTCAAATTCTCTCTTAGATACGAAAAGGGTTAGGAATCCCAAAGGCAGAAATTATATGTATATCATAAATTTACTAGATGTGTGACTCTGGGCAGTTCACTTAACCTGTTTGCCTTAGTTTTCTAATTTGTAAAATGTGTTAGAGAAGAAAATGGCAAAACACTCATATATCTTTGCCTAGAGAACCCGAACAGAGTCAAGGAGAATCAGATGTAACTGGACAACAACAGAACTGAAATATACTTATACACATACTTGTTATCCCCCATTAAAATATAAGCTTTTTGAAAATCAGAATTGTTTCATTATCTTTACATTTTTTGCATCTAGAATTATAAAATAAGAAAAATGCTTATTGATTGATTAATCAACTCACTGATAAAACCCAATACTGAATAAAAGAGAATGAAAACTCAATTTTAAGATTCATTAGGCAACCGGACTATTCACTGAAATTTTTTCATGCTACTTTTACTTCTTTATTAATTTTTTTAATTAATGAGAATTAACTTTCTATCTAATTTATCTTCCTCCCAAAACCCTAGAAAAATAAAACTCTTTTTTTAAACAAATATAGATAATGAAATAATAAAACAAATTCCTATATTGAGTATGTCCAAAAATGTCTACATCTTGAATTCATCTCTTATCATGAAGAAAATAGGTAGAATGATTGATCATTGGTCTTCTGGAATCATGACTGCTAATGACCTGAGCAAAGTCATTAAATCTTTCAAGTTTATTCATTTTTTTAAAAAAAAATCAATATTGTTCTAATAGTAAGTATAAATTGTTTTGGTTTTTCTTACTTCACTGTGTGTCAATTTATTCCCAAGTCTAAAACCAGGCCCTTTGTCCTTTCTTCTGACACAATGAGGGGAAAGGGAGAGTTTATAAAGTATTTACTATGTGCCAGAACCCACATGGATCACTGTCTTGTCCTGGTGGAGAGTCTTGCATATCTCAATGAAACTATGAACTATTCATGCAAAGTTACCCAAGACAGACAGGTCATAGTGGAGATTTTGACAAAAGGTGATCCATTGGAGAAGGAAATGGCAAACCAATCCAGAATCTTTGCCAAGAAAATTCCATGGAGCTTGGATAAACTTCAGGAGATAGTAGAGGATAGAAAGACCTGGTAGGCTATAGTCCACAAGGTCACAAAATGTCAGACAATTGAATCACAGTAACAAATGTATCAGGCACTGTGCTAAGTTTTATAAATTTTATCTCGTGATCAATGCAATAGTATTCACTTATAAGTTTATATCACAAATCTACTTTTAAAAAAAATCTGTTGTTTCAGCTTGGAATTGCTGGCTGATGTCCAATATGCCTTTGGGCTGCCCTTCCATCCTCAATATGAACAGCAGTTTACTCTGGAAGAAAAAAGTCTGTCACTGAAAATCATGCAGTATTTTGCCAACTTCATCAAGACCGGGTAAGGATATAAGTCTCTTATGTTTCTAAAGGGCAGGTAAGCAGCTCCAGTCCACAGCCGCAAACAAGGTACTCCCAGACCAAAGAGCTCCCAGTCCTGCCCTGGATGGATTATATCTTTAGCCAGCCAAAGTCAGAGTGAGGGAGGTCTCTAGTGTGCCTGCCTCTGTGTCCCCTCCCAGCCTGTGCATATCATGGGAATTACTGGTTCTTAGAGAAAAAATGTAAGTCCTCTATGTCACATTCATTCATGCTCTGACACTTCAAAGATTTTCTCTCGCTGACAGATGGTGATTCTGATAGAAGATCAAACAAACAAACAAATAGGAAAAAATAGATATATCATGAAGTCAATATCCCTATTTAACTCAGCGACAGCCCTATGAATGAGTATGAGAACAAAATTCCCACAGGTTTACAGAGGACTTATTGTTGTTGTTTAGTTGTATCCAATTCTTTGTGACCTCTTTGGGGGATTTTCTTAGCAAATATACAGAAGTGGTTTGCCATTTCCTTCTCCAACCCATTTTACAAATGGAGACACTGAAACAGAGTTAAGTGACATGCCCAAGGGCACACAAGTAGTAAATATCTAAATTCAAATTTAAATTCAGGTTCTCCAGAATGCACTGTGCCATCTAGGTTCCCTCAATAGAGGGTACTAATTGCTCAATAATATAATATAAAAGAATGAGTTCTTGTACTGTTTCTGTGACCTGTGTGGTCTAAAGCAAGTCATCTTTGCCTTCCTTCTTTCCTTTCTTCCTTATCTCTTTCAATCATTCCCTTTCTTCCTTCTTTTGTCCCTCCCTCCCTCCTTCCTTTTTCTTCCTTCCGTCCTTCCTTTCTTTTTTTCTTTTTCTTTTTCTTTGTTTTTTTGAGATTCATCTCCCCATCTCACCTAGGTTGGAAGGGCAGTGACCACTCATGGTTCCATCCACTCCCAATTCCATTACCATAGGAGCTTTAGGCTGTTCTGTCTCAAACACAGGCTGGTCTACTCTACCTTAAACAGCTGAATGGTGCCCCATTTGTGAGGGTTCACCATATTGGTGCTAGATTTAGTGTGGACACAGATTAACTTAAGTCTTACTAAATCAGAATCCCTGAGTTCAAGTAATTCATCAGCCCCAGCATCCCTAGTAATAAGGTTCTTAAGTATATGCATCATATCCAACTCATGTGAATTATCTGGGCCTTAGATTCCTCATCTGTAAAAAAGAGAAGGTTGGACTAAATGATCTCTAATGTTTTTAGAGATTAACTTCTTTTATTTTCTTCCAGAAATCCCAATTATCCTTATGACTTCTCAACGAAGGTATTAGAGACTACAACCTTGTGGCCACAATTCCTTCCCCATGCTAATGGAGATAATTATAAAGAATTTAGCCCTGGACTTCCAAATCACCAGGGACTGAAAAAAGCTGAATGCTCCTTCTGGTCCAAGTACATCCAGACACTGAAATCATCTACAGGTAAATGCAGTAGATGTGGGAAACAGTTTCAAACAGGATGTTGTTAGTCATGTCACCTAGTCAGGTCAATAAGTATTTATAAAATGCCTACTAAGTGCCAAGGACACAAAGATAAAAACAAAATCCAGTCCCTGAAAACTCTCTGTAACTTAACAAGTGGTCTTTGACCTTTTAGTTGGATTCAAAATCTGCTCTCCAAATTTAAGAAAATGGTCTTCAACTGATTCACATCAAGTCCATAAATGTGCTTTTCCAATTTGGTATAACCAGTCAGCATTTAATAACAAATAGCATTTATAGAGAGCAATAAGCACTTTAAAGTATTTTGTTTGATCTTCACAAATCGACTTGAGAGTTAGGTGTTACTCTTATCCCCATTTAAAAGGAAACTGAAGTAAAGAGCAAATGCCCAGGATCCCAAAACTAATATCTAAGGTTTCATTTTAACCAAAGTCTCTCTTGAATCTGGGTCTAGTGCTCTAACTGCTACACTTCAACTGACTAAACATAGTTATATGACCATGAGTAGATTGCTGTATCAAATCATAGACTGGTAATGAAAACTCCTTTGGAAACTATAAAGTACTAAACCATTGGAAGATAGTAATATTACTTCTATATCAGCTTGTGTGTGATACTGGGCAAGTCATTTTCCCTAAGTAAACTTTGATTTCTTCATTTGCATAGGATGACCTCTGAACTCTTCTTCAAGCACATATTCTATGATTCTAAAAATGATGATGACAGTGATGGTGAAAACTAACATTTTTATAGCACTTCCAGGTTTATTAAACACTTTGTGTAGGTTATTTCATTTGCTAAAAAGCACTAAGTGGGGTTCCCTTTTTGTAGTGATTATAGGATTTGAGAGAAAGGAGAAGTAACTCTGGGATTGGATATGGAGATACCCCTGATTGTGGAATCTAGGTTTAAATCAGAAGTTATTAGTTTAAATCCTACCTTTGAAATTTACTGTCTCTGACTGTGACAAATTGTTTTGTTCCTCAGACCTCAGTTTACTTATTTAAGATAAGTCATTTGGACTTAGTGGTCTCTGAAGGTCCAACCATTTCCAAATTCCTTTGGTCATATGTTCCCAATAAAGGAAGTTTCTATGAAGCAAACAACAAAAAAGAAGTGGAAGATCTTCAAGCTAGGGAACAGAATGAGGAAAGGTATCAAGATTGTAGAGAACATTCCTAAAAAGGCTTCATACAAGACCATGAAAGAGGAGGCAGAGGAGAGAGCAGAAAAAATCCCCCAATATCATCAGATAAGGGAGTTACATTGAGTAGTCAGTGACTATATAAGATGGCTAAAACCTTGTTAATGTAAGCCAAACATGTTGTATCCTTGTTATGTTAGCTTCTGGATGGCTCTGTCCCCGGGGAACACTGGCCTTATGATACCAACATTTGTGGCCATTGGCCTTTGCTGCCACTTTGTAACACCTCCTGGGGCTAGAAACTTGGTCTCAGCTCTGCCTGGTTAGATGCTGAAGCAAATAGAAGAAAGCATTTACTACAACTCTGATTAGTAGAAAGACTCAAGGATGAAGTATCAGAAAACCTGGGTTTGAATTCTACACCTGCCATTTATTAACTGTGTAACAATGAGTAAATCACCCTCTCTAAGACTTAGTATTATCATTTGTGAGGATGAGGTGCTAGACTCTATTATTTGTAAGGTCGCTTCCAGCTATGACATTGCCAAAGTTCTATGTTCTACCATTCTGTGTTCTAAGATCTCTTCTGACTTTAACATTCTCTCAGTCCTCTTCCAAGTCTGCTTCTGAGTTGTCACATCATTCTCTGTCTTCTTGTTTCAGGTGGAACCGAGAATCAGCCACCTTTGGCAGTAGAAGAGGATCCTATGGGGATTGAGGGACTACCCAGTGTCCCCGAGCAGGGCCAGAAAAGCTACAGCAAATGACCACAATATCATATTTAGAATCAATGACGTATTATGTTTAGCTACATCTCAGTTATCAAGATCTCCTCCCTACCTGATTATTCTATCACACATCTTTGCGTCTCTAATAACCTGGTCACAATTCATCGTGCATAAATAAAAAATGTACATAAAAAGGTATGATTGTGAGTCTGGTTCCTTTAAAAGAGATTACCTATTACAAATATTTAATTTCCCTCAATGTATTTTTAATTCTGGTCTGCCATTCATCCAGCACACTTCTGAGCAAACAGCTTTGCTCATTTGCCTAATCCCACCAATCTTACTTGGTGACCAGGAAAGGTGATGGAAGAGAATAAAAACTATTGCAGATAAAAGATGGAATGACAGAGGATCTTTTAAACATATCATTGTATTGAAGCAATACATGCCAATTGCCTCACAAATAAGGAGAGACCACCCTTTCTTCTAGCTTGGGCCTGGATTCTGAATACAGAGGGGAGGCATATTTTTTAAAATTAAAAATGTTATTGTTGATCAGTCATGTCTAACTCTCCACAGCCCCAATTTGGGCTTTGCTTGTCAAAGATACTGAAGTGGTTTGTCATTTCCTTCTCCAGCTCATTTTAGAGATGAGGAAACCGAGGCAAACAGAGTTAAATGATTTGTCCAAGTCACACATCTAGTAAGTGACCAAGGCCAGATTTGTATTCAGGAAGATGAGTCTTCCTGATTTCAAGCCCAACACTCTATCCAATGCACCACCTACTTCCCTGATTATACATTAAAAGCAATCAAATAAGAGCAATTAAAAACAAACAATACAACATTTCTAAATGGATAAAAAATTAGGTTCTTTCCAAGTGGGGAGAGGGAAAGTAAACAGGTACAATTCCCTGAATTCAGAAGAGGTATCCCACTCTTAAGTGTCTGTGAACAATCAGAGGAACATGGAAGCAATAACTGATGGGTCAACATGGGCCAATTTTTACATAAAACTCAAAGATTCATTGAGAAACACAATTGGGAGAAAACTCTTTACATCAACCTTTGGGTCTAGTCAGCATAAATTTGTTTCGGGTCTATAAGCAGCAGATAGGGATAATCCCACTTCCCAGTCATGCAGACCTAGCTTCAAACAGGACAATATGGTTTTCTCCCAATTCCAGAGTTGAATAAAGTTTTCTCCCAAGACAGAAATTGAGTTATTATTATTATTCAATTATTCCCATAATTGAAGAGAAACTAAACTAACTCCAGATTTGTCACAAGATGGATTCAATATATTTCACTCAGTTCCCACAATTAACCACTAGCTGTCTCAATTCCCTCAGAATTGATCAAGGAATTAAGATGCCTGCCATGTAACCCATGAATGGATACATGGTAGCCTTTAGATTTTGAGCAAATAATCTGAGTATCCCCAATCTGTTTCTTCACGTGTAAATAGAGAACCATATTTCTACCCTGTTGATACTACAGGGTTATTAAGAAAATCAAACAAGGTGATGAGCACGAATGAACTTTGTCATAAGTAAAGCACCAGATTGATATATGATATGATTATCAATAATCCCAACTTTGCTTTTCTAGATTTCTAGGGGTGGCTGGCAAAGTCCTTTAACTGCTTTACTTTTCTTCTTTGTAACTTGAAGAAGCTGGCCCTTTTTTGTTCATTTTTTAAAAAAATAATGATAGTGATGAAGGTACAGATGCCTTTGCCTCTCAGATTTTTAGACATCTTGAAGTTGAGAGGGACAACTAACAAGTTGGATGACTGAATTATGTTCCAAATATATCTGACAGACTAGAAGAATGAGGTGTCACATTACATTAAATAAATATAGTTTAATTCTTCAATTTTAAGTCAGCTATACAAATGCAAATCAGAAAGCCATGGCTAGATATCAATTTGTGGAATAATGACCTGGGGGGGTGGGGTCACAAAATAATAGATTTATGTTATCTCTGACATTCGATCGCCAGCTCCTTGAGAGGAAGGGCTATCTTTTACCTCTCTTTGTATTCCCAGTATTTAGCACAGTGCCTGGAACACAGTAGGTGATTAATGTTTGTTTATTGATTGATTTAGAATTGGAAGAGATTTTTGCAGATCATCTAGTTTAACTACCCTGTTTTCCTAATGGGCAACTTGGCATGGGGTGGGGGGGGGCGGGAATTATAAGAGATTCTCTTGATTTCATAACCATAAAATGTTTCTACAGCATTTTACCATTTGCAAAGTATGTAATTCACAGCAAGTCTTTGAGACGAATATTCCAAATCTTGCTATCTCCATTTTTATAAGTGAAGAAAACAACTCTGAAATAAGTTAGTTTGACCAAGGTCATACAAAAGATAGGGTAGGGATTTGAATTCAGACCTCTCTTGTCTTTAATGTAGTGCTCTTCCCAGTGTGTCATAGTATTTTAGCTGACTAAAAGTGTTGTGCCACAGTTTCCACTCTCAGTTTCCCTCAATTGCTTTGTCTCAGTTTCCCTTAATTGTTCTGCCTCAATAGCAACCCCCCCTTCTGACCATCAGGAATAATTGGGCTAGCATTCCAAAAAGTCATAAAACTTCCAGATGGCCCATCTCAAATACCTAAACATACTCCTTATCTTTATGGCCCCAGACTTAATGTCTCCTAGTTTCTTCCCAAACCTATCACAATTTATGATCCTTTATATCCCCAACCTGTCAGAACTGAATTGATAGTCCTTTCCTTGAACTCTAATCCTTCCAGTGCTCAACCCCTCCTTCTGCCCTGGGAGCTCTTTGCTCCCCTGAGCGAAGGAGTCTTATAAAATCCTTGATACTCCTCAATAAAGCACTGAATACTTTGAGACAATAGTCTATTCAGTCAGCTAGTCTTACCTCTCCATTAATATCAATAAAATATTACCTAGTCTCCAATTTGTGGTACTGCCTCAGTTTCTCCCAGAGCATTACAAAAGCTTAGTGTGATTGTAAGGGGGCAGTCTAAAAAATGGAATCCTTAGACTTCATTCATGAAAATATAATGTCTAGAGAAAAGATGGTGATAATTCTGCCATTCCATAGGTCTGGTCAATTTACATCTATAAATAAACTACTTTTAGTTCTGAGTGCTCTATTTTAGAAAGGATATTATTAGGAAGATATAGCACTTATAGGTACAACACCTGGAATGGTGTAATGACTTAAAAACAAGCTACCTGAGTATAGTTTCCAATTATTTTTTTTTTAAAATTTGTTAAAGGCATTGGAGCTATGTAGTATAGAAATGATTTTAGTGAGCGTGATTATTTCCTTCAAATATTTAAAAGACAGTTGTGAAAAAAGTATTCAATTTAATTGGAACTTTAGGAATAATGGGGGACATTGTCAAGAGGCACTCCATATAAGGGAAAAACTTCTTAATGAGCATGCTCTAAAAATAAAATGGGACATCTTGAAAGGTAGTGAGTTTCCCACAAGTGGAGAGCATAAAGCAGAAGTCAGATAAACCGCTTATCAGGGACAGTGTAGAAAAGATTCGTGTTTAGAAGGCCCATGACTCCAAGAATTTATCCACAAAACCTCTTTTCACCTTAGTGGAAACCTAAGTGAATCACAACAGAGAATAGAAATCTATTGTTTAAAACAATATCAAAGAAGGCATCCCAAGGTCAAATTTGGAATCTGTTATAGCAGATTTGGTGATCACAGAGGTTCAAATATTGTGAGTTAAATCATATCCCACCTTTCTCCAAATATGATGGATGCAGTCTTATTTAATGTAATAAATTAAGAGACTGGGTTTCTGTCTCTTTCCATTACTAGGACTTTAAAGGGGATTCCCTGTTTAAAGTATTTTGGGGAATTATCCTATTTGGAATGATCCATTGTTATCTTCTTCAATTAGTGTGAATAATGAAGAGCTGATTATTTTTAAAGAGATAGATTTGGTGATGAGAATAACAGCTATAATTCTCCTAGTACCTCAGGCTTTCTTTGATGCATTCAAAGACCCTTAGAATATAAACATGTCCTAGCCTAAGAGGGCAGAATGATGGCTTAGGAGCCAGGGCTACCTTGGAAGTCTATCACATGGAACAAATTCTTTAGTTGGGGGATAAGTTAGCAGTGGAGGGAAGGGGAAAAGGAAGATGAATCAAGTTTTAAAACAACATCCATGAAAGCCAGGGTATAAACCAATTGCCACTAAACCTGCAGCTAGTCCCAGATAACCCAAGCATTGCCAATCTCCAGGCAAAGAAGGACTCTGGAAAAACTGCCAAGGTTGGATGAAACCATAGTATAGGGGCATGGCATTGGCAATAATTTATTGGGTGATAGTCCAGGGCTTAGCAAAGGGGATATAGGTGGAGAGGTACAGTGATACAACAAAAGGAAGAGGTCTGCCATAGAGAAGAAGCATATGTCCTTGAACATCATTCCTTGGAGCAAAGCTGAAATCATCCTGTGTGAGTTATGGCTCTATGATGCCTTCTTGTTTGCACCTGGCTAATGTGACTAAAACCCAGCATAGCCTAGAGAGTACTAAATGAGTCCCAGTTGAATCCCAGTTTAAACATTTTGTTTTCCTCATAGATAAAGTAGGAATGAAAATGATTTCATTGATAATGCCACTGCAATATTGTAAATCAATCACTTAATAAAATTTAAATAATTATTTAAACATCATTTCAATTTATAAATAAATCACATTCCATTCACTTCCAGGATGATTCTAAGCCATCAGACTGTCAACAACCCAGAAAATGTTGACATTTCTATTAAGGGTCAGGCAGTTATTGTGAAGGGGCTCAGAGGAATCCTCCATAGGGATTTCAACCATATTAATGTTGAGCTCAGTGACCTTGGAAAGAAGGAAAAAAAGACTCCAGATGGAAAAGTGGTGGGGAAATCGAAAAGAACCTGCAATTGTGCATACAATCGATAATTGTGTACAAAGCATGGTCAAAGGTGTTACTCTGAGTTCTCATTACAAGATGCAGTCTATCTTTACTATTCTCAGTAGTGCAATTATCCATGACTGGTCTGAAAGAATTATGATGAAAAGTCCTAACCATACCCAGAGAAGGAACTTATTGTCTGAATACAGATTAAAAGATTCTCTCTCTCTCTCTCTCTCTCTCTCTCTCTCTCTCTCTCTCTCTCTCTCTCTCTCTGCCTCTCTCTGTCTGTCTCTCTCTCTGTCTGTCTCTCCCTCCACTCTGTCTCTTGTCTCTGTTTCTGTTTGTCTGTCTCTCTGTCTCTGTCTTTGTCTCTCTCTCTCTCTCTCTCTCTCTCTCTCTCTCTCTCTCTCTCTCTCTTTCTTTCTCTTTCTCTCCCTCCTCTCTGTCTTTTGTCTCTGTCTCACTCTCCCTCTGTCTCTCTCTCCCTTCTTCTCTCTGTCTCTTGTCAGTCTCTGTCTCATTCTCCCTCTGTCTCTCTGTCTGTCTCTCTCTCTGTTTCTTTGTATTTCTGTCTCTGTCTCTGTCTGTCTGTCTCTCTAACAACTTTTTGAGGGTTTTTATTTTTATTAGGGTGGGATATCTACGTTTTGTTTTACAAGTTGACTTTCATGGAAATGTTTTGCATAACTTCACAAGTGGTTTCTTAATTGTGAGTGGAGATAAGAGAGAGAATCTAGAACTCAAAATTTTTAAAAACAAATACAAAAGATGTTTGTTTTGAATGTGACAGGGGGAAATATTAAATAAATAAAGTAAAAATAAAAAAAAACAAATTCAAAATAAAATAAACATAGGACAATTTTGAAAAACAAAAAGCAAAAAAGATGAGGTCTGTGTATGATCATTTTCCCGTTAATATTCCCCATCAATTATTCAACAGAATGGCTCACTTGTTAAAATCAGAAATTTCTTGAGTGAAAAATATATTTGAAGAGTGAGCATGAGATCAGGTATTACTTCTACTGTTTCTCAAATTCAAAAAGATGAGTTAATTCTTGAAGGAAATAATATTGAACTTGTATCAAACTCAGCTGCCCTGATCCAACAAGCCACTATAGTCAAAAATAAGGATATCAGAAAAATTTTAAATGGCATCTATGTTTCTGAGAAAGGCACAGTGCATCAAGCTGATGAATACGTTGGAAAAGATGCTGTCATGTTCTGAGAAGTCAACATTTATTCAAATACCAAAATAAAAATGCTTTTTGTCAAAATAGCCAAATCACTTTTTGAGTTGGGAAATAATTGGAGTTAAATGATTTATCCTGGGTTACACAGGTAGTGTCAAATGTCTAAAGTGAGATTTGAACTCAGGTGCTGCTGACTCCAGAGCTGGTGTTCTATCCACTGTGCCACTTAACTGCCCCAAGAAGTCACTTTTGAATATTTAAAGTAATATGTAAACATGAGGAATTATCAATATCCTGGATTCTCCTGCACCTAGAAATCAGCTAACCCTTTATTGATAAATAAAACACTGGTCCCATATTTTCCTAGAACAAGAAGGACCCAACATGCTCCCATTTCACCATCAAAACCAAGTTCCCAGAAGTGAAAAGTCACCTTTTATGATTAGGTTTCCACTCATCTTTGAGAAGTGCCCACCAAACATATCTAGAGTACAAAGATCAAATCAGAGAGATGGGAACTGCTAGGGTTACATATTCATGTTATTTATTTTACATTTAGGGAATTTTAAAATATCTATATTTCTCATTCATAAAATGAAGGAATTGGACCAATTTACTTCTAGTATCTCTTTGAACTCTAAATCTTAATCCAACCCCCTCATTTTCCAGATGAGGAAACTGAGGCTAAAAGAAGTTAATTGCCCACATAGCTAGTACATGCTAGATCTGGGATTTGAACCCAGATCCTCTGAACTCAGACCCAGCACACTTTGCATTATATATACCACACTTCTTTGAGACAAATAGTTGTCTCAAATATTGTGATGTAAATGTATCAAATGGCAACCATACTAGCTTCCTAATTTTTAGAAGCCCTATCCTCGTGGTCATGTCAAAGTCTCAGAAATCATTGTGTGCCAGGTAAAGAGAGAGGTAATGGAAGAGACACAGGATATAGTCCCTAGCATAACACATGTGGTTTAATTGGAAAAACAAACTGGGTATAAATGCGACCAGTTAAATAAAAATTACAATACGTAAGATAGATCTATAAAGAAACCTGTACGATGCTTAGTGAAGAAGGGAATAACAAACCATTCCAAATATTTTTGTCAAGGAAACTCCAAATGGGGTCATGAAGAGTTGAACATGACTGAAACAAGTGAATAATATCAACTAACCAGTTGGAACTACAGAGTGACAAAGCTGTACCTCAGACCTTATCTAGCCTAACAATCTCATTCTTCAAATGAAGAAACTGAAGTCCAGAGATGCGAGCTTACTTAAAATTGCATGAGTAATTTGTGGCAGAGCAAGGAATAGAACCCAGGTATCCTTCTTCTATTTAGTCCACTGTTCTTTCCACAACAGTTGCTTCCTTTGATGTCCCAAGACAGCATCTGATTTATTGTCATATAAATGGTACAAAGCGTGAAGCAATTAAGAAGAGGAAAACTCATCTCCTGATTGACAAAGTTCAAGATACTGACTTCTTGCACCCTACATTTTG
Source organism: Myrmecobius fasciatus (assembly GCA_023553655.1). Lineage (NCBI taxonomy): Eukaryota > Metazoa > Chordata > Mammalia > Dasyuromorphia > Myrmecobiidae > Myrmecobius > Myrmecobius fasciatus. The sequence continues at coordinate 25,786 of JAJPUD010014793.1, forward strand.
GGTCAAGATCATGTCAAATATCAGAAAGATCTGCTTTGAGTGACAGATTTTACTTCCTCTCTGCGTCATTCTCTAAGTCACAGGATATAAAGTTGAAAAAGTCCTTAAAGATCACCTAAAACCAAAATTATTTTTAAAATGAGGAAATTTAACTTCCCATTTTCCTTGGAACAATGCAGCAGCAATAGATAAAATTTGTCTTCTCCAAATGATGAGTTATAATTCTAATAATTTGCTGCTATTGATCATAGTAGTGATGGTGGTGCTTGTGATGGTGTTGATGGTAAAGGAAGAAGAGGAGGAGTCTTCTGATTTCAAGTTCCGTAATATTTCTATTAGGAGATACCTAAGCCTGGTTGCAAAAAGTTCTGTTAAGGATTACAATAGTATAACCACAAACTATTTCTAAGCAAGAAAAATGTCCTTGAGTAGAATAGGGTAGAATAGGGTCAGAATTGAGTCATCTTCCAAGTTATCACTGAAGTTGTACAAGGCATAGTCTATAGGGTGGTGGAGCAGTGGAAAGAACTTGGGTGAGAAGTGATTCAAATTGGTTAGGTTCTAGTACTTGAATGAGTATTTGCTCACCAACTCAATTTTCTTATCAGTCATTTTCTCCGTACCACTTTATAATATAACTTCTGTCCTTTTTGTTTATTTGTTTTTGGTTTTTTGGGGAGGTAATCAGGATTAAGTGATATACCCAGGGTCAAACAACTAGGAAGTGTTAAGTATCTGAAGTCAAATTTGAACTCATATCTCCTAACTTCAGGGCCACTGCTCTATTCACTGTCATCTGTCTGCCCCTTAGCTTCTCTTCTTAAAACTGCAAAAAACAAGACCTTTTTAGTACAATAATCTTAAAAATTACCAAACTATGATCTTCTCATAGTCCTCATCCTCCATGACCTTTCTGTAGCACTCAACATTGTGAATTTACCACTTTATAAATATCCTCTCTTAGCTTCAGGGATGCCTTTCTCTTCTGATTTTCTCATGATCATTTCTTCCCTTTTATCCTTTTTTTAAAAATTCTATTTATTTCATTAAACAAGAAAAATAATAGAAAACAAGAAATATAGAAGAGAAAAATAAAAACAAAACAGAATAGAACATTTTCACGTGCCCATTGGGACATCAGGAAGATTCAAAATATATAAGAATAAATTTCCACTTCAAGAAAGAACATATAGTAGTAGAAGAAATTATATTCATAAGTGTCCATCTTTGCTTCCTTGTAGGTTGTTCTTTTGTTCTTTACTGCATACTTTTTTTAAAAAAAGAGAATTGTTATTGCACTTATAGAACAATTCATAATTATAAAACACTGAACTTTGGTCACACAACATTTCATTTTAAAAACCACATTATTCCTACTGAGGTCTTTGGTTATTAAAACAGTAGCATGTACCTACCCTAAAACCTGGGCAGGATATAAGTTCCCTAAAAACAGGAACTATTTTAGTTTTGTCATTGTATCACCAGAAAATTGCATAAATGATGCTTAATTAACACTTACTGGTCTGCATAGAATTGAGATAACTCTACACATTTGTTAAAAACTTTATTCTTCTTTTCCCCTTTCATTCCCTCCCTCTCCCCCAAGAAGGCTATAGTTAAGCACAAATATGTTGATAAACAGACAGATAGATAGATAGATAGATAGATATGTACATACACACACCCCACATCCATATATATGTGTATGTGTGTGTGTATGTGTGTATGCATGCATACATATCTATAAATACTCAGACATGTATTTATCCACAGACATTTACCCATATGTAAACTTGCATCTAAAACAATATTAGTATGGCTGACATAATAATGTAGATTTCTTTCAATTAAATTTTTAAGTTTGACTTTGCCTAAGATCAGTGATTACTAGCTGTACTTTTTTTCTATCTTCCTGATCCTTGCTGTAATATTTGTATATATCTATTCTTTCCTATCCCTGCTAACTCTTTAATTATACTTTAATTATGTTCCTTAACTTGTCTTGCTATTACTTAACCTCCCTCCATCCATGGATCCCTCCTTTGTCTTCTAATGAAAAAAGTGGAACAATTTAAAGTCAGGAAGGAACTTTTTTTTTTTTTTTAACAATTAAAGCTGTCAAAAAGTAGAATGGGATTCAAGGAAAGTAATGAAAAAAAAAAGCAAATGAAGGTGGCCTAACTGTACCAGATCTAAAACTATATTATGAAGCAGTGGTCATCAAAACCATTTGGTACTGATTAAGAAACAGAGTAGTTGATCAGTGGAATAGGTTACTTTCACAGGCCAAAATAGTCAATGACTATAGTAATCTAGTATTTGACAAACCCAAAGACCCCAGCTTTTGGAATGAGAACTCACCATGTGACAAAAACTGCTGGAAAAATTGGAAACTAGTATGGCAGACACTAGGCACTGACCCATACCTAACACCATATACCAAGATAATGTCTTAATGATTCATGATCTAGACATAAAGAATGATATTATAAACAAATTAGAAGAACATAGGATAGTTGACCTCTCAGATCTGTGGAGGAGGAAGGAATTTGTGACCAAAGAATAATTAGAGATCATTATTGATCATAAAATAGATAATTTTGATTATATTAAGTTAAAAAGTTTCTGTAGAAACAAAACTAATGCAGACAAGATTGGAAGGGAAGCAATAAACTGGGAAAACATTTTTATATTCAAAGGTTCTTATAAAAGCCTCATTTCTAAAATATATAGAGAATTAACTCAAATTTATAAGAATTCAAGTCATTCTCCAATTGATCAAAGGATATGAGCAGACAATTTTCAGATGAAGTAATTGAAACGATTTCTAGTCATATGAAAAGGTGCTCCAAATCACTATTGATCAGAGAAATGCAAATTAAGACAACTCTGAGATACCACCACTCACCTGTCAGATTGGCTAAGATGACAAAAAAAGGTAATGACAAATGTTGGAGGGGATGTGGGAAAACTGGGACACTGATATATTTTTGGTGGAACTGTGAATGGATCCAACCATTCTGGAGAGCAATTTGGAATTATGCTCAAAAAGTGATCAAACTGTGCATATCCTTTGACGCAGCAGTGTTTCTACTGGGCCTATATCCCAAAGAGATCTTAAAGGAGAAAAAGGGATCCACATGTGCAAAAATGTTTGTGGTAGCCCTTTTTGTAGTGGCTACAAACTGGAAACTAAATGAATGCCCACCAGTTAAATAATGGCTGAATAAATTGTGGTATATGAATGTTATGGAATATTATTGTTCTGTAAGAAACAAACAACAGGATGATTTCAAAGAGCCCTGGAGAGACTTACATGAACTGATGCTAAGTGAAATGAGCAGAATCAGGAGACTAGATGATGATCAATTCTGATGGATGTGGCTCTCTTCCAAAATGAGATGATTCAAACAAGTTCCAATTGTTGAGTGATAAAGAGATCCATCTACAACCAGAGAGAGGCCTGTGGGAACTGAGTGTGGACCACAGCATAGCATTTTCATGCTTTCTGTTGATGTTTGCTTGCATTTTGTTTTCCTTCTCAGGTTTTTTTTTTCTTTCTATATCCGATTTTTCTTGTGCAGCAAGATAACTGCATACATTTGTATGAATATATTGGATTTATCAAATATTTTAACATATTTAACATGTATTGGACTACCTGCCATCTGGGTGGGGGGAGGGGGAAGGAGGGAAAAATTTGGAACAGAAAGTTTTGCAAGGGTCAATGCTGAAAAATTATCCATGCATATGTATTGTAAATAAAAAACTTTAATTAAAAAAGTAGAATGGGATACCTCTGGGGGTAATTGGCTGCCCCTCATTTATCTTTAAGCAAATATTAGATGTTTATTTGTCAAATGTGTTGAAGAGAATATGTTTTTTTTTCAGTTATGGGTTGAATAGCTTGGCCTCCATGGGTGTTCTAACTTTAAAAGTCTATGAATTCAGTGATATTGATTGCCCACTCTTCTCTATAGCTTCTTTCTCTTGATGATTTTATCTACTCCCTTAGTTTTAATTGCCTCAGCTATGCAAATAATCCCAATATCTTTTTCTATAGTCAGAGCTTTTTGCAGCTTCAGACACACATCTCCAATTACTAGTTGATAATGCCATCTGGATGACTTAATAGTACTTCACTCAGCAGGTCCAAAAATGAGCTAATCTTCTTACCCCTTAAACTTATCCCTCCTCCAAACTCCCCTCAGCCTACAGATTCTGCAACCATCTTCCCCAAAACATAAGCTCAACATTTTAGCAACATTTTTAGGTTTTCCCCTTTACCTCACCATTCATTGCAAATCAGTTGTGAATCCTATCAATACTACCTTCCAACTATCTCTTACACACACACACACACACAGACACACACACACATTTTTTTCCCATTCATATGGCTATTCCAGTCTGAGACCTCATTATTTCTTATCTTGACTACTGTCATAGACTTTTAACTCCTAGTATCCAAATTAGTATCTCTGCCTCAAGTCTCTCCCATCCATCATCATCATCATCATCAACAACATCATCAATAATAGCATTTAGATAGTGCTTCCTATGTGCCAAGCACTGTGTTATATGAGAGCTTTACAAATATCTCATTCTATCCTCATAGCAACCCTAGGAAGTGTTATTTTGATAATATTATAGATGAGAACATTGAGAGATTAAGTAACTTGCTTAGAGTCATATGATTAGTAATAAAAGGCTGTATCTTACTTCTGATATTCCTGACACCTCTCTATACACCTGGCTGTGTCAACTAGCTGACTTTAGAGCTGACAAAATAATTCCCTGATCCATGACTATTATACCATCATTGAAAATCATTTTTTGGGTTCTAGTTGCCTAAGGAGCATTTGCACTTAAGGCTCTTCAAAATTTGGATCTAAACATTTCACACAACTTCCTTTCATATATTTTATGTTCTAGCCCAAATAGGCTATTCCAGTTGACTCTACTATCATCCAGCACTGAATTCATGCAGGTTATCTCCCATTCTTGGAATGAATTCTTATCAAACTCTACCTATTGAAATCTTTCTCTTCCTTCAAGGTCTACTCAGATACCACCTTTTTCTAGTTTTCCTTATTCCTTAACTAAAAGTGATCTTGAACTCCACATATTTTCCCAGAGTTCATTGTTTATATTTCTTCTTTGCCCCTATAAAATTTTATCTTATGCTTTGTAGTAAGCTCACCATCTCCCAAATACATTGTAACTTCCTAAAATATAGGAAATTTGTGATTTCCATTTGGCCCAGGGGCTTGCAAATAGTAGATACTGAGTAAATGTTCTTTAAATTTTGATTAGATTGAATGATAGAAATGAAATCTAGGTCCCCATCTGTTTTGCCACTAGAATAATCAAAATCTGACCTTTTATTTCATCACCAAACCTGAATTAATTTGGGTGCATTTATAGGAGCTGTCCCCATGCCTTAAATAATTTTCAGCCTCAATCCTTCCACCCTCATCTTTGAACGTCTATCTACATTCGAGACCCAACTTAGATGCCATTTTCTACATAGAGTCTTTCCTGATCCCCTCCTCTGCCCTTCCCCAGCTATTAGTGCTCTTTAATTCTCTCCCCACCCCCAGAAAGTACTTTGAATTTGTCTGGGAATTATGTATCTTTCTAATGGATTCAAGAGCAAGAACAGTTTCATGTTTCTCTTTGTTTCCACAGTAGCTAATTCAATACCTTGTAACACACAGGAAGTGTTTAATACATGTTTGTTTAATTTTTCAGGAACAAGTCACTTAATCTGTCTGAGTTACAGTTTCTTCATTTACAAAATTGTAATTGTAAAAATCTGTAATATCTACTTTCTAGAGCATTTTTGAAACTTAAATTAGACAATATTTAAAATGTTTTTACAAATCTTAAAATGTTAGTATTATTATTATTATTAGATCAGTTGGATCATATCTTCAGCAGCCACATTTCTTATACCAGAGGTAGGACTAATTTGCTCTGTACATGCTATATTCTTTTTTTTTATTAAAGCTTTTTATTCGTATAACATATGTATGGGTAGTTCCCCAACATTGATCTATACAAAGCTTTCCATTACAAATTTTACCCTCACTCCCCTCCCCTCCCCTAGATGGCAGGAAGTCCACTACATGTTAATAATGTTGAAATGCTTGAGAAGTTATGCAAGAAAAATCCTATCTACAAGAAAAAAAAAGAATCAGAGAAAGGCAACACAATGCAAACAAATGTCAATAGAGATCATGAAAATGTTATGTTGTGGTCCATATTTCATTTCCCTCTCTCTGGGTGTATATGGTTTTCTTCAGTGAACAATTGGAACTGGTTTGAGACAATTCTTTGTTGCAGAGAGCCATGTCCATCAGAATTGATCATCATGTAATACTGTTGTTGCTGTGTATGATGATCTCCTGGTTCTGCTTGTTTCACTCAGCATCAGTTCATGCAAGTCCCTCCAGGCCTCTCTGAAATCGTCCTGCTGGTCATTTCTTACAGAGCAATAATATTCCATAACTTTCATATACCATAATTTATTCAGCCACTCTCCAATTGATGGACATCCCTTCAGGTTCTAGTTTCTAGCCACTACAAAAAGGGCTGCCACAAACATTCTTGCACAGGTGGGTCCCTTTCCCTCCTTTAAGATCTCTTTGGGATATAGGCCCAGTAGAAACACTGCTGGGTCAAAGGGTATGCACAGTTTGACAACTTTTTGAGCATAGCTCCAAATTGCTCTCCAGAATGGTTGGATCCATTCACAGTTCCACCAACAATGTATTAGTGTCCCAGTTTTCCCAAATTCCCTCCAACATTCATCGTTATCTTTTCCTGTCATTTTAGCCAATCTGACAGGTGTGTAGTGGTACCTCAGAGTTGTCTTAATTTGCATTTCTCTGATCAATAGTGATTTGGAGCAACTTTTCATATGACTAGAGATGGTTTTAATTTCATCATCTGAAAATAGTCTGTTCATATCCCTTGACCACTTATCTATTGAAGAGTGGCTTGAATTCTTATATATATGAGACAATTCTCTATATATTTTAGAAATGAGGCCTTTATCAGAACCATTAAATGTAAAGATGATTTCCCAATTTGATGCTTCCCTCCTAATTTGTCTGCATTTTGGGATAAATACTCACTATTCGGCAAAAACTGCTGGGAAAATTGGAAACTAGTGTGGAAGAAATTAGGGCTTGACCCATACCTAACACCACATACCAAGATAAGATCTAAATGGGTTCATGATCTAGATATAAAGAGGGACTTTGTAAGCAAGTTAAAGGAACGTAATATAGTTTATCTCTCAGAGCTGTGGAGATGGAATAAATTTATGTCCAAAGAAGACCTGGAACTCCTAATTGAACACCAGATGGATAATTTTGATTATATTAAGTTAAAAAGTTTCTGTACAAACAAAACAAATGTACAGGCTATATTCTTAAGAAATGTATTGTTAATTTTGAATTTGAAATTATTCATATTCTTAACTTTTTAAAGAAAGAATATCTATTCTATTATCTAAGAATAACAGAGAATATTAAGAGACTGGAGAATACTGTATGAAGACTTATTGGAAGAAATTGGGACATTTAAAAGATGGGGTTGGGGGAAGGGAGAATGGGGAGTGATACCAACTTTCAAATGTTTAAAGAGCTGAAAGATCAAACTTCTGCTTGGGAGAAGATGGATTGATAACTAAGGAGAGAAAACAAAGCTGCTCAATTTTTATTTTGCTTCTGCTTTTACTCGAGGAGAATGACCTTTGTACTAGGAATAAGGGAACAAAATGACTAATGTAGTTGATAAATAAGGAGACAGTTACCAGTCTGGAGACTGGAGACTTAAGTTTCTCAGGATGGAGAGATGTTTTGGCAGATTAGGTACAAGAAAAGGAGAAAATGAAGTTCATTTTCTCTACTAATGTTAGTCAGCATCTTCTCTGTACCTTACAATCTTAAAGCTAAGAAATGTGATTTACCCACCACCATACAACTAATGTGTCCCAAATGGACTTGAATTCTAGTCCCAACTCTGAGCCACCATTCTCTAATCATTATATAACACTGCTCCCTATAATATTGTAAGGAAAAAAATTGTAAACTTTAAAGCACTGTGAGAAATGGATGAGCATTTATTAGATTTCCATAATTATAAAAATTACATTTGAGAAATGAAACTTAAATTAGAAAACTGAGACCCACAGAAACATTGGTAGGTGGTCGAAGTAAAGATTATTTCCCTCCAAAGAATGTAATAAGGCAAGCTTCTTAGTGGCAGGAACTAGGTTTTGTGATGGGGGTGGTAGTCTGAAATTTAAAAGAAACCTTTTTTTGCCCTTAGTTTTGCCCTGTTCAAGACCATCATTGCATTTGGTTTGGGGGAAAGGGCAAGACTATATGTCTCCCTATCTATTGAGAAAACATCTTTGTTTTGTGCTCTTCTGTTGCTGGGGAAAATTCCCTGATAGAAGCCCTGAAGAACCAGAGGGTGGGTGGGTGCTCAGCTTCAGGGTTTATATAAACCTGCTGAGAACTGTTCACCCTGGCACTCCCTTGCCAGCCCTGTTTTGATTGACACTGGGAGTATCCTTTCAAATAAGAAAGCATATATTCCCTGTTGCCTCTCCCAAAACAAGTCCTGATTGTTTAATTGGATGGGGAGCAGTGACCCTTACTACACAGCACTATAGAAAAGTGAAATATTATTCTACTTCCACAATATCTCCCTACTTTACTCATTTCTATTCTCTTTAGTTTAGGTTTCAGTAGATTCTAAAATTGAGATTCAAAAGGAGATTCCAAAAGGTTGGGGTTACAGAATAGTGTCTCAAAAGAATTTGCAGGCTTGAACCCATCTCCAAATCAAGGGGCAAAGTTTATTGTAATTGTAATGCTAAATAGAGCAGGCTAAGTTCCAAAAGGATTTACCAAAGAACCAGGAGCAAGAAGACAAATTTATGGGAAAAGACAGAGAGATCTGATTCTTCATGTCACTGATATGCTAAATTTATGGCCCAGAGGTAAAATTGAGGAGTAGTCTGGTATGCACTTCACCATTTGTCTCAGAAACCCTGTTATCACTGACCAACAGATTGTTATCTGTCAGTCAGCAAAATTTCTAGAACTATATTATAGGATTCCTAAAGCAAAGAAACTTTAGGGTCATTGACAGATTGTTAGAGCAATAGCACTCCTAAGGTCTGGGGACTTCAGGGTTACTGCTATATTTCTCCTAAAAGCTGCACACCATCACTAAGGGTGAACTTTTATCATTACAATACACTAATTCCCTCATTCAGTATTAATTAATAATGACAATAAACTGAGCAAGAGCATCATTTCATCACAACAATCAACATTCTGATCAGACAATTTTAGGTTATATGTAGTGGAGAAAAGCCATATAAAACACTTTAATCCTAAATTTACTACACCAGAAAAGTTTAGTCTTTAAAAGAACTCCACAGTAAATCTTTTATAAAGCAATTAAAATAATAGCTCTCTGGTAACTCTGTTAAATAAACCTGGACTTTGGGGAAAAGATTACTTAAAACAGAGCCTACCTCTTTTTCCATCAGAGATATATAAAAATATCTATTATATATATGTATATTATATTTATATGTATATGTATATTATATATATAATATGTGTATTATATATGTATATATATATTTTCTTATATATGTATATATTTTTTCATATATATGTATATGTGTATATATCATATATATGATATGCGTATATATCATATATATATGATATGTTTATATATCATATATGTGTGTGTGTGTAAACAAGAGATTAAAATGTTTGAACACTTATAATAATCTATAATTGCTCTAGACAGTGGGATTACCAGAGAGCACACAGTAAACACTTAATAATTTGATAATGCTTATTGATTGCTCAGCTGTCGACTGACCACATGTCATCATTTGCTAGTGGGCCCTTAACCCCAATCATATTTTACCCCAACTGTCTTCTTTATGTCATATTGCTGCTGCTGCTAGGAGTCACACCCTGGGGCCATGTTCTAATGATTGGTGAGAATCTACTATATGTAGAAGCCCTAGACCTTCTGCATGCTCCACTCCAGTCCTTTCCCACCTCTACCCTCACTGTCAAATACACTTTTTCACTTTTATTCAGGGCACAGTAATCAATTCACTACCACCATTTGATTCTGGAAAAGACAAGATTATGGACTGTGTTATGGTTCCCCTCCCCACCTGATGGCTTCCTAGATTAAAGTTTCTTTTCTTATCCACTGATCCCCATATATATATATATATTTTTTTCCATTCTTCTATAATGTCAGCTCTTTGAGGTCAGGGGCTGTCTCTCATTTGACTTTGTAGCCTGAGGCTTTAGCAAAATACTTGATATATAGTAAATGTGTCATTTAATAAATATTTTTCATTATTCATAATCTTAACCACCATATCCCAATCTATTTATTCAGCTATCAAAAAAAAAAAAAAAACACATGCTTTAATCCACCAAATTTAAGTATGAAAGAACAATAGTAGAATAAAGATTTGGCCCCAGGCCATTTCTATCAAAACTGCATCAAATATATAGAGAGAAGAATGAAAATAAAAATAACAATAGCATCATCATATACGTCAAGGTCACACAGCTAGGAAATGTCTCAGGACAAATTTGAACTCAGAAAGGTGAGTTTTCCTGATTTCAGACCCATTGCTCTGCACTACCTAGAAGCCCTTCTTCAAATTAGAGGTATACAAAAGTGTAATGAGATGCCTCAGGAGGAAAAGGATTCTCTTTCATTGGAGATCTTTTATTTTTTTAATTTATGGAATGAAGCAAGCATTTCCATAACATAATAATAATAATAATATAATTGCATATGAAACTGCAAATATATTTCTTGAAAAGACTGGATGATCACTTGTTGGAAAGAAGATCCTTGTTTAGTCGTTGTACTAGATGACTTCTGAGGTTCTTTACAATTCTGAGATTCTGGAATAATATAATCTCAGTTATATACAGGTATACATATAATATACATACATATATTATACACATAATATACACACAATACATTATACATGTATCATATACATATAATATATTATGCCTATAATATGCACATAATACATATATACATATAATATAATTCAATATTATACAGATCTCAAATGCAGATCTTTTGTTTTCAAATATGGTGCTTTTTGTCTTTTTTCTTTCCTTTTTTTCCCTGCTCAACTGCTTTACCTGTAATTAGTGTACCAAATCAGAGGCCAGGAAGTTCAGGTAACTCAATTCCTTGTTCTGTGGTTTTGTAGTCAGAGAGGTGTGAAAGACTAGAAAACTAAAGCCAAGTCTCCTGGATCTGTTACCTAGAGGAAAGCTGATGCTCAGGAAAGTGAATGCAAGACAGTGAGACCAAAGCCCCAAGGAGAAATCTTTTGCATTCTTTCCTCATACTGAACTCCCAAAGAGTCTATGTAGAATTGTATTTTTCAGTCCTCTGGGTAGGATTTTGGGAGCTGGGATTACTGCCCAGCTCACAGTGGGCTTCCATTTCTTACCAAGACAATAAAGATATAGAGCATTGTTTTTATTGCATGTATTCTCAAAAACTAAGTTAGTAATCAATGTCCTTCTGATTTCCCATTTCTCCCCTTCTTCCCCTACATGTTCCCTACATAAATGGAGTCAATCAATTCCTTCATATTCACTCTTCTAATTCCATTCCCCAAAACTTTGGTTTTCAAGAAATGAAGCAAGCTCATCTCTACCAGCCTTTAAACAACATAATAATTCTGGTTTTAACTGAGAAAACTACAAAGTCCTCAAAAATAAAGTTCTTCTGGTGGATATTGAAATATTTTGGCTATGGTAGCCAAAGGGAAATATTTGTATGTTATTGTACAATTCCTTGTATGATTGTATGTATATACGATCATATAAGTGTATGATTCCTTGAATCATAACACATAGGTCATAAAGTAAGCATAAGATAAGGTGAAAGGAAATAATATGCTTTTATAATGGAAAGAATGGAAAATATGCTCTTAAAATGGAAAGAAGAATGGGAAATCTCAATGAATAGCTATATAGAAAGATCTACTTTTATAGGCCTATTAAATTCATTAGTCAAAGTTAGAAGTATTCTACTTGTATATTTGAGTTGGAACAAGAAAATTTCCAGGCTTATGGAGTATATAAGCTTTATCACAGAAAAGTTGGTAGAGAGATATCTTCCTTTTCTCCCTAATTTTCTTTTTTCCCTTCTCCTTCAGTTCAAATCAATAAGCAATTATTGATCACTGACTATGTGGCAGGCCCTAGGGTGGGTGCTAGGAAATCAGAGACATACCAACAATATCAATAATGACTGACATTTACATAACACTACAATGCTTGAAAAGTACTTTATATCCTTTATCTATTTGATATGATTTGAATCTCCCTACAGACCTATAAGATAGGAACTCTACAAATATTATCATCCTCATTTTAAAGATGTAAGAAATGAAACTCAAAGTAGTCAAATGACCTGATGATCATTGCATAACTAAGACACATCAGAAGCTACCTATGAATCTAAGTCTTCCTGGCTTCCATAATTCTAGTTACTACTTCATACCATCTAGCAGATTTGTGCTGAACCAAATCTCTTACACTCTCTTTGTGAATGAGACAGGGAGATATGGGTGGGATTAAAGTCAAGAACTGCTTGAATTACTAGACCCAAAGACAAAATCATCAAAGGATTGATGTCAATTTGGAATGCAATCTCACCTGGAGTATCCTAGGGATCTGTTCTTGGTGTTCTGCCATTTAATGTGTCATGTTTACCAGTGCCTTAAGTGAAGTCATACAAGGGATATTGTTGTTGTTGTTGTTGTTCAGTAATTTCAATCTTTGTGACCCCATGTGAGGTTTCTTTGGCAAAGATACTGGAGTGGTTTGCCATTTCCTTCTCCAGTTCTTTTTACAGATGAGGAAACTGAGGCAAACAGGGTGAAGTGACTTGCCCAGGGTCACACCCAGTGTGTGTGGGCAGATTTAAACCCAGGAAGATGAGTCTTCCTAACTTCAGACCCAACACTAAGGCATGCATATCACATTTGCAGGTAGGCTGAAAAGGAGACCTGGCAGACTGGATGATGGTCAGGATTCAAAAATATCTTAAGAGACAAATATAATGTGTCAAATCTAAAAAAAATTGAAAATTGAATGAATGCAAAGGTCTATACTTGTTTTAAACAAAATTAACTTCACAAGTATAAGAAGGAGAATGGACAGCTAGATCACAGTATGTTTGGGAAAGGCCTGACAGCATGAGTCAACAGATATATAGATATAAACATTTTTTAAAGTTCATGTGGTTTTACAAAGCATCAAGAGAAGCACGGGGTCCAGACTAAGGGAAGTAATGGTCCTGCTATGTTCTGTTTTGATCAAACAATCTCTGAAGTCCTGAGCTCAGTTCTTAGTGGCACATATCAAGAAGAGCATTAGTAATCTAGAGAATGTTCAGAGAACTATGCAACATAAGAAAGTTGCATTTGGAGCCTCAAAGGACAGAGGAAAAGCTATGGTAGATTGGAAAGAACACTGAATAGGGATACTTGTAATCAGATTCCTGCCCTGTCACTTACTAGCTATGTGACCCTGAACAGGTCAATTATCCTTCTCTGGACATCTGTTTTCTAAATTGTAAATTAAGAAGGTTAGATAAGATGGTCTGTAATGTTCTTTCCCATTGCAATATAGCCTTATTGTAGGAGAGGCTAATAAAATGGAAAGAAAGGGCAGAGTAGAAAATCCTGCCAGGAGACAACCTTGTTCTTCTGCTTATTTGAAATGTCAAAGTCACAAATTTCAGTTACTTCATTTATATCCCTACAAAATATTGCTACTCAGAATTTTTAATTTCTCCTCTTCTTCCTCCTCCTCTTCCTACACACACACACACACACACACTCACAGAAAAATAATGGTATTGAAG
>JAJPUD010014794.1:0-20241 GCA_023553655.1 Myrmecobius fasciatus
CCGGAGAGGTCCACCTCCCGCAGGCGAGGCAAGGCCCGGAAGGCGCCCTCCCCGAGGGAGCTGATGAAGTTGTTGGACAGATCCAGGTAGCTGAGCCCCGCCAGGTGGGCTCCCGCGAAGGTCCCGGCCGCCAGGCTCCTGATCCGGTTCCCGTTGAGGAGCAGCCGGAGAAGGCCCTGGGTGGTTCGGAACCAGGTCCCCTGGACGCTGTCCAGCAGGTTGTTGCTGAGGGCCAGCACCCGCAGCTTCCGGAGCCCTCGGAAGGTGGCGCTGCTGATGGAGGAGCTGGCCAGCTGGTTGTGCTCCAGCAGCAAAGTCTGCAAGGCCGGCAGCCCGCGAAAGGCGCCTTCGCCGATGTCCGCGATGCGATTCCTGCTCAAGGAGAACACCGTCACGTTCAGCAGGAGGGACAGGTTGGTGCCCTCCACCGCCACGATGGAGCCGTCCGTCACCAGAAGCGCCCTGGTGCTGGCCGGAGCCTCTGCGCCGGGGGAGGAAGCAGACATAAGATAGAGGATCGCAGGCCCCCCCACCTCCCACCCTCGGCCAATATTGCCCAAGCAGTCTCATAACCCGGGCGAGGACGCAGTAAGGAGGGGCGTGAGAGTTCTCCCCTTGTGGGCCAAAGCTGGCTATCGATCAGAATGGGGCGCCCCCCCCCGTTGGCTTGCTTCAGAGCCGACGCCCGTCTGTTCATTTAGGAGTCAAGGGAACCCTTTGCTTATCCCCGTTTATAATGACAGCTCACACCTATGTTGGGGTTAAAGGTCAGCAAAGATCTTATCATTCCGTTTTCATTGGAAACAGGCCGGGCCAGGGGCGTGCTGTTATTGTACCCATTATCCAGAAGGAAATCGAGCCCCGGAGCATGAAAGTGCTTTCAACAAGAGCCGAAGGAAGCACGTATCATGCGGGAGAAACCAGGTTGCTCAGCCCGGGTCGGAAATGTGCCCTGACCCACGGCCTTCTTTCTCCACAGCTTCTCCCCGGAGCCTTTCTGCTTTTTAAGAGAACTTTTTTCTGTGTTTGTGATAAGGAGACAAACTCCTGGGTGCAGCTTGCCCCTGGAGACCCTGTTCTGACCTGCCGCATCCCGGCCGTTCCAGTGTGGGGCTTCCCTTCACTGGAGCCCGCTGGCTCGCTTCCCGATGGTGAGCCCTATGTAATACTGAGAGGTCACACAGATTTCCCCCCACAAAGTAGATGATGATTATGATTGTTCGCCTCCGGCTAAAAGCCGGCAAGATGGCAGCTATCTCTTTCCTCCCTCTGACCTTTGTCATGGGGGTCTCCGTGTCAATGGACCTTCCCGGCCTTGTGGCCATTAGAGGTTTCCTCTATCGCCATCCTATGACAGGTGGCGCTGGGGACTTCCAACGCTTAAGTCTAGTTACATCATTATCTTCCAGGGATCACAGCTCAGCCGTTAGGAGCCAGACCGTTTTAAGCGACAGAGGCCTTGTCATAAGGAGTTATTGGAGTGGTCACCTTATTTTGACTGCAAATGGCAGTTGTCCTGATGTCTATTATCTCTAGCAGGCCCATAGGTGGTCCTGGGGCTGGGGAGAAGAACACGGAGCCCCCCCAACCCTCAGCATTCAGCCAGAGGCTGCCACAGAGCTTTCCTTCCCATCATGGACTTGTGTGGGGCCCATGCTCAATTCCCTGCAACTGCTGGGATGTGGATGTGGGACACGGCACATCTGAATGAGGGATGATTCGGATTAATTATTTCTGGTTTCAAATGTCATTCTTCCATCACTTAAAAAACCAACCAACTACATGAGGTGGTCCAGTCTGTTTTCAGAGGGTTCCTTCCACCTTTGGGGATTTGTTAACACTAAGTCCCCATGCTATAGCCAGTCAATTACTTCTTGCTGGCGACCAGAGGGATGCTTCACTAACAAGCCGGCCACAAGATGCTGTTTTCCTCAAAACTCCTGCTCCCCCATGTGACATCTTGGAAATGAGCATGGTAACAGAGTCGGCTGTGCAGTGGAAATGAGGGAGTGGTCTTTGTTCCTCACCGGCATCAACCAAGTTCTACATGAGCCCCCCCCCCAAAGAAACAAATCAAGGCTTCCATTTCCCACAGAATAGGGGCTTAAATTGTTACAGATGGAAGTGGAGTCCCTACTAATCCTCCTCTTGTCTAGGAGGGCTTTAATTGCTGCCATTTTCTCAGCAGAGGCTCCGGATTTTAGAGTTAAAACCGACCCTTTTTTCTTGCAGCTTCCTCTTTAACCCCCAAATGCCCAAACTTTCCCCTGGCTGGGTCTATGGCTGGGCCCTTCTCTGGTTAAATCTCGGCATGTAAATCACATTTGATTTAAATTTCTTAATAAGGTGCCTTATTAAATTGTTGACTTTACCAAGCAGTAGGTAATGAATACAGTCAGCGGATCTTGTTAGGATTGCCACAGCTCATTTACTCCCAATGAAAAAAGAAAGAAAGAAAGAAAGAAAAAGACTAGTCTTTCAAAATTAGATCCGTTTTGATTGTCATCTCTGGGTCTGAATTATTCCTTTATCTCTGAGGGGGGATGGGATAAGGCCTGAGATGTGGAGAGCTTTGCCAGTCACTCCCAGAGTTGAACTCAGCAGAAAGTTGTGGCAAAAGGAAGGGCAAAGTGATTTTTTTCATTTATTCTTCTTTTTAAGTGTTTTTTTTTCTGTAAGCAAAGTCAAGATTCATTTTCAATATAAAGATTTGGAATAACCTCCGGAGGCATTCAGATAGTTTTGCTGAGGATGATGGTCACAGGAAAATAAAGTCAGCTTGAGTGATTTGGGGTCTTCAGAAGGAAGGGCGAATATGAGCTGAGCCCAGGAAGTAGCAGGGACAGGAGTGGACTATACACAGTCCTTCCCTTCATTACCTGGTATATATGTCAGCCTCTGGCAGAGAGTGACATCTCGGGAGCACGCTGAGCAGGATGGGGGGCAAGAAGCTCCCAATCGAACTGTGATTGCCAAGAGGGTGAGCCAGCCACCTGAAAGCAGAGGAGAGAGCACATATTCCCTAGTGTTGGCAATTAATATTCGGGATTTAATTACTGTCAGCTCATTAGACATTTCACTGATTTCTACTTTTTTAAAAAAAATTGTTTTTAAGGCTCATTTTAACGTCCTCACAGACCAGTCAATGAATAGAATTGGAGATTAGTCCTCAACCTGCCTTAATTTTGGCAGACAAAAATGGTTGAAGTTTCCAGTGGAAGATAGGTGCTGATTATGGGGAACCCATTACTTTTCTTTATGATTAGAGAGAATTAGGCTACGAAGGACTCTCAGAAGCTGCCTAGTACAATGTGTCTTATGGGGTTTTTTTTTTTTTGTTGGTTTGTTTTTTGTTTTCATTTTTTTAAGTCAACAAGAAAATAGCAGTCCAGGGAAATTAAGTACCTTTCCCAAAGTCCCAGAGGTAATAAGTTCCTGAGGTGGGATTCACACCTACCCGGATCCATCACTCTACCCCATTTCTGCCAATTTTCTTTCCCTATCACATCCTATCAAATCAAGATTACAGATTCCTCTGCAGAGAATCATCTGTTACATTTAAGTTTCTCAGTATAGTCTTTCTAAAGAGCTTTATATATGCCTTTTGTTTTCTATTATACTACAAGCATATCCTATTATGCTCTAAGCATAATCCTTTCCTTAAACCAAAGAAAAACAGTTAAGCAAAATTGATCCAAATAGCAGCCCTGCCTGACAATGTAGGAGGTATTCTTCATCTATGGTACATCACATCTCTAAGAGAAAGGAAAATGTTTCACAGGATCCTTTATGGCACCTGATACATGTAGCTTAGCTAAAGTTTCAGTAAGCTTGTCCCTAACCATCCCCCCCAAAAAAACCATTTCTGTTTGGGCTTGTTCCTTATTTTGCTAAGAGCGGTACATGAACACAATCTCAAAGTCAGGAGCACTGGAGCTCCTGAAAGTAGGGCTAAATATATGAACCTTTGAATATATGAACTCTATGAATATATGAACTTTGAGTCCAAGTTGAGGTTTGCAAAAACATTTTAGGAGAGGAGAGCAGAGCAGCAAACACACAGTCTAAGAAAAAGCCACAAGACCATAGATTGATGTCACTGGGCACTGAGGGAGTTAATACCTTTTTTTTCCCTTTTTCATTTCCAGTCTTTCATTTCGAGGAGGAAAAACTGCCATTTGAAAACATGCAAAGCTAATTAAAGCTTTTCGCAGCTTCATTATCTGAATGCAGTTGAGAATCCTGACTTAAAACTCTTATCAGGAAGAGACTCAACATTGGACCATGAACAGCAAATGAACATTCAATTAACACTTCAATACAAGAGTATTTTTTAATAAAAAATATACTTTATTGTTAATCTCTTACTCTTTGCAAATGCAAATACCCACATTTTAAAACCCAAAGACAGTTGCTGCCCTTTATTCTTGCCAGAGAGAGGAAAAAAAGTCCTTCTTTCTCTATTTACAGGGAAGACCAGAATTTTCTGAAGTTGTGACAAAATTGGAAGAATGCCTTTGCAACATTGAGGTGAGTGTGTGTGAGTCCCTGAAATTAGCAATGAACAATGGCCTACATATTCAGGGATGTCCCTGAGCCTGTCAGGTCGGTGGTACTTAGGAAGAGAAAGTTTGGCCGAGATCTCAAGCTCTGTCATTTTAATTAAAAATCCAAACACTGCCCTCCACAGAGGATGTCCCCCCAAAATCATGAGCTAATGGCACCATCCTGGTGCAATAAAATAAATAAATTTGTATAAATATGAATTAATAAAATATATAAAAATCAATAAAAATAAAAGAGGATACAGGGAATCAAGACTCTGCAAACAAAAGCAGTCCAGCAAAGACAGATACAACCTGTTTCAGTAAAGGAGAGATAGAAATCTGAATTTACAAAAAAAGTTGAATAGAAAGAGTAATTATTAATATTTTAAATCCATGCATACAGTATCTATGTGTGTATATATTCAGTTATACACCTTTACATGTATGTAACATAAATGCATTTGCTTTCAGATCAGTCTTGTGATTAATGAAAGGCTTGCATCACAAGTGTCCCTGATAATTGCAGATCCAATCAGAAATGAAATGAAGCCATTCCAAATGACAATTGAAGTCATTGGGGAAATATGGTCTGATTTACAAATATTTTGATCTGCACATTTCCCCCCGGTGCACAGATGTCACAGAGAGAGATAAGCCCCTGTCATTAGGCTAACAGATTTTCCCCCCTCCTTCATAGCAGGGAGTTGCTAGCCTGGATTTTCTGGATAATGACTTCAATTTTCTATTTCAGTTTACTAGTGCAGAGCAGGCCAAAAGGCAGGATTCTAAAATGGGCAAAGCAGAGTCAAGCATGAGCACTGATCCATATAAACTCTTTTGCCAAATGCAAAATCATTTTCCCTCTTTTCTCTCTAGTTTTCTGCTTGTAGAGATGAATTCCATAAGAAGAACAAAATGGCGGTTACCTGTCAGTCTCCATATTATACATTCACATATAGAAAGGGGGAAAGAAACATACAAATAGCAAATCCCAACAAAACTAAGGATGGACATCTTGGGGAATGGGGGAGGCGCCCAGGAAAGACTCACTCCAAGTAGCAGTTTCTGCTCTGAATAGAGCTCCATGTTGTCTCCAACTTGTTCTGTTGGAAGGGGTAGAGCAGGAGGGAAGGAGAATTGAAGTTCTTTTCCAACTCTGTAATAAATCTATGGAGATACCTGAAGCCCAAGATCTTTTATGGGACCCTAGATTTAGAGAGGAAAGGGTCTTTAGAAGTCCAACATTTTAATTTTATAGATGAACAATCTAAAACTAGAAGAAACTAAGGGATTTGCCCAGGATGGTGCAGCTATTACATGTCTAAATCAGAATTTGAAACCAGATCTCCCCAACTACAAGCCCCGTGCCCTATCCAATGCACAAGACTTTAGGCTCCAGTTCATGACATGTAAGGATCAGTAGAAAGACCTGATCATATTTTAAATTATAGAAATGGAGGCTTAAGGGTAAAATGAAAGCTGTCTTCAAGTATATTGAAGGCTATAAGGTAGGAGAAGAAGAGGCCATAAGTGGAGGTTATCAAGAGGAAAATTTAGGCTAGAGTCAGGGAAATCCTCCCAAAAGTGGATGGAGGATCCCTCCCTCCCTGAGCTCTTCCAACAGAAGCCAGCCAACCCCTTGACTGGTGTGTTGTAAAAGCGGATTCCTGCTCAGGTCCAGTTTGGACTGGTCAGTGACCCCTTGAGATTCCCTGGCTCAGAGAAAGGGCTCAGGGGCTGTCTCAGCTGAGACTTCCCCAAGGCTTGTGCCATGAGTGACACTCCTCAGTGGCTTGGCGTATGTCTGATGTAAAGGAAGCTGAATGGGGGAAAGAGTTGGTGGCGGTTGCCCATCATTCTTTTTTTTTTTTTTTTTTTTTTTTTGCTTTTTGCTGAGGCAATTGGGGTTAAGTGACTTGCCCAGGGTCACACAGCTAGGAAGTGTCTGAGACCAGATTTGAACTCAGGTCCTCCTGACTCCAGGGCTGGTGCTCTAACCACTGCGCCACCTAGCTGCCCCTTGCCCATCATTCTTAAAGAGGGCTGAGCCCTCAAGGAGGAAATGCCGTGGCATCCAGGTGAGTTGGGCTCACTCTCCCCTGCAGAGTCACTGGGTTTAGGGGCGAGACATAGACCAGAATGACTGGAGATGGCCTTGGATACAGTGGGAGACCTTGCATCTTTAAGCTAAGATCCTCAACAGGGGAAACGGTGGCAACTTGCTGAAAGGGCAGGGTTCTTGGAGGGAAGCTGAAGCAGCAGAAGGGTTCTTGACTGCGCCTGGCCATCTGTTTGCTTGTTTCTATTGCTTGGGAAGGTGCCTATCCACCTGAGATTTCTTCTACAGAGCACACGACTTTAAATGTGCAGATGTGCAAAACCACTGCCCAGGTGGCCGGGGGAGGGGGAGGGGTCTTGTGCTAGCCACAGCTGTTGTGTGTAATCATTGTAAAGACACAGTGGGTACTAGAGAAATGAGAACAATGTCTTTTTTCCTCTTTGCTTCATCCTCCTCTTCCTCACCTGCAGCTTTTCCCATTCTCCTTATTTTTGCGGGTCCTTTTATCCGGCCCTGGATTGTCTCCAATCTTGGCAACGACACATGGAGCCTGGGGAATGAAAAGACCCTCAGGATTCA
Source organism: Myrmecobius fasciatus (assembly GCA_023553655.1). Lineage (NCBI taxonomy): Eukaryota > Metazoa > Chordata > Mammalia > Dasyuromorphia > Myrmecobiidae > Myrmecobius > Myrmecobius fasciatus. The sequence continues at coordinate 7,186 of JAJPUD010014794.1, forward strand.
TCTCAGGCAAGCCGTAGGTGAAATCCCAGTCCAAAAGCATCCCCACGGAAAACCTGCTGGCTTGTCACCGAGCCTCCACCTCAAGGAGCCGCGGGTGTTCCATACTAGACACAATAGATGAGTCCTTGGAGAGAATTACATCCCCGAGCCTAGCAGTGGTGTAACACTTAAGAAAATTGTCTTTTGGATTGAATTGTGTTAAACTGCCATTGCTATCCCATAGGATATATTAATCATGTACCATATGCTAATTATAGTACCCATTTATATCACACATCAAGGCTGACAAAGCGCTTTATCCCATTATTGGATCCGTGGAGTAACTGCTATCATTATTATCTCCTGAGGAAATTGAGTCTAAGCACAATTAGTCACCCAGCTAGTAAGTGTCAGAAGCAGAATTCAAACTCAGGTCTTTCTGACATCAAAGCCAGCTTCTCTATTTACCTTGAATGGCTCCCAGCTCTCTAGAACTGAGCTAGACCTTGAGGATATGAAGACAAATAAGGGGGAGGGGGAAAGAGAGGATCATGGCCCTCAGTGATCTTACTTTCCATCTGGAGTCTGAAGAAGACACAGCCAGTAAACAGATGGATAATAATTTATTGAGATAATCAGGAGATTAAGACAATCAAGTTTTTGTTAAACTAAAAGAGATAATCCAGGTTTTGTAAATCAAATTCCCTTCCAAAATGCAGGAGGAAAACTTCCTTTTTAATGGAATTTGATAGCATTTTTTTTCAACAAAGTGGAAATATTTATAACAATCAAATAAATTTTATGTAGAATTTTAGGACTCCAGGACTTTTCATTCACTGTCTGATTTTATTCCCACTCTTAGGTTAGTGGAGCAAGGGGAATGTTATCCTCATTTTACATATGTGGAAACTGAGTCTGAGGCCATTCGAATGGCTTGCCTTAGATCACACATCTTGTCTAGAACTAGTGATTTTGTTTTTCGGGTATAAAGTCAGCTCATTCCCTCATTCATCCATTTTGTAAGCTTGATTTTTAAACATCAAATTTTAGGAGACCAATGCAGAAAAAAACGGATGACAAAGAAAATACTGATAAGAATCTAGATGCACAGAAATTTAGCCAAAAGAAAAGCCAGTCTTGAGAATTAAGCAAGACCACTTTTGCTTAGCCTGTGTCTTTAAGCCTCTCTGCTTTGCTCAAAGATTGAAAACAGCCTTTCTTTATGCAGCTGATGTCTCCTTCATCAAGTAACAGCAGTGGGTCCCTTTCTCCTTCCTCATCCTCTGATTGCCTGGTGAGCCGGGGAGGGCCCAGCAGGAGTCATGTAGCTGCCCTCCGGAGCCGTTTTGAGCTAGAGTATGCCCTGAATGCCAGATCCTGCATGTACTGGTCTCAAAGGTAAGCGTTCGTCCCAGAGACATGGGATAACCAGAGTGTGTGTGTGTGTCTGTGCACCTATACATATTTGTATGTATAGATGTATATATTCATATACACATAGATGTATACATGTACATATATATGCAGCAGAAAAAGAGATTCTCTGATTAGAAGGCCATCTTGTCATAATTCTTCTTTTTATACGATAAGAACTAATTATCCTCCCCTCCAAGTACCAAGTTCACTTGTTTCTATGATATTAAAAAACCTAAGTATAAGGAATACTTGTGTATAGCCCCAAGCTATCCCACCTTCATCCCCATTCTGGTCATTTATGTTCTCTTTCCCCAAATTATCTTGAATTTGCATGTTGTTCACATGATATATTCCCCATTGAGGACAGGAGCTAGTCTTTGCAGCCCCACTGGTAGGTCAGTGATACACACGTAGAAGTTGGCTTGAAAATGCTTGATGACCCAACAAGTGTTAGGCCCGTGATTGCATTGACACTGTCAGGGGAGGAAGCTTCTTGTAACAATGCAGATGATCACCTTCTGATCATAGATGCACTGAGAGAGGTTCAAGGCCCTTCTTTAGGGTCCCACAGTGTCAGAGGCGAGTCCTTCTGTCTTTGAGGTTGGCTGTCTCTCAGTGATGCCATGGGCTTTCCCTCTGATGGATTGGATCAGAATAGAATGAACGTTCCCCTTTTCTCCCTGGAATCTCCATGCCCATCATTAACCAATTAGCAGCAAGATATGTCTGCCTTCTGAAAACTTTCCTCCGGTGTTGGCAGAATTCTCCCAATGGATGTAAAGAGCCGACAACTTTACAGCAGCAGGTGTGATCCTGCTCCTGGGTTTATAGAAATATTTATGGAGGGAGATAGAGAAGTTAAGCCTTTAATAAATGCCGTGTCATCAATATAAGAATTGTGGCTGACTGCCTAAAAGCTAAAAACACAATGGACCTTAAGTTTTGTTTTTGTCATTCTGTGTTAACCAATCTCACCCACAAAGACAGAAGGTTCTTAGAAGCCAAATAAGGATCACTTGATTGAGTATGTCAAACACTTATTGGCACCTACTGTATACAAAGCATTCTGCTAGATCTTGGAAAAGACACTGAGCTGGGGTAAGATAGTCCCTGGTGTGAGGCAGATAACCACTGAGCAAAACTGGACATTTAAGTGTGTCTAAGAGGGCAAGTGTGTGCTCTGGGGAAATGGTCAGTATTGATTGAGAAAAGCAATTTGGACATTTTAGAGAGGTGGCTTCTGAAATGGTGGACTCTGTATCTCTCCCCATCAGCAATAGCAGGTTAAGGAATTAGAGGGAGATTCACAGAAGAATCACATGGGAATATATGAAGCAATGAGCCTTTATGACAATAGAAGGTCTAAAGTCTAAAATAAAATGTTAAGAGGGGAACGGAGAAAAGGAATGTAGGACAAACAGATATATCCAGACCTCGTGAACAGAAGGCTCAGGTATAATCAGATTCAGTCCCCAGAAGTAGGGTGATTTCTATGCCCAGAGTACAATCATCTGCAGGTCATTGCAAGAAGAGAGATGGGGATCAGCAAGCATTTCTCATACTTGGCCCACCGAGGTTTTCTTCACCCTTGCTCTACAAGCACAAGACAAAGATATTTCTGAAAGGGAGCAAGGCAGGTTACTAATTTGTGCATAGCCATGCCCCCAACAAGATCAAAAGAGAGGAAAAGGAGCTTTGTGTACAAAACGATGCATGGTAGACCTTTCGGTAGTAGCATGGAGATGGACATTAAGGGAATGCCCATCAATTGGGGAACAGATAGATAAATTAATAGTAGATCAATGTAATAAAAAATATTGTGCGATGAAGGAAATGAATCCTAAGAAAGCTGGAAAGACTTGTGCAAACTGACGCAGAACGAAGCAAGCAGAACTTGAAGGATAATTTAGAGTCTAACAACATCATAAAAAAGGAACAATTTTGAGAGAACTCTTAGTAATGTAATGGGCAGCTACAATTCCAAAGCACTGATGATGATGAAAGCTGCTCACCTCCTACAGAGTAATGATGGAATCAGGATGCAGAGTAAGACACACATTTCTAGATATGGCCAGCATAGGAATTTGTTATATGTGTCTATAAACACACCTACATACACATGTATGCATGCATGTTTGCAAATGTACACACATGTATGGATATATGCACTATATGTATATATTGGTTATGAGGTTTTGTCTTTCTTTTCGGGGGAGAGAGAGGAAAAAATAGCATTTTATAATAGACAAAATACATATCTAATTACAAGAAAGAGGAAAAGGAGGAAGTAAGGGAAGGAGAAGAGCAGAAGGTGAAGTAGGGGAAAAGGTGGGCGGTGTCATGTCCAAAGCAGACACAGCTTGATAAAAGTAAGCCTCCACTGGCTTCACAAAGCCCCCAAATAAAGGGAGATTTTCATGGTCCATTACTGAAACTTTAGGTCAATTTCAGATGATCTAGTTTTCATAGATCCATATTCATGGTTTTTTGAAAGTTAATTTCAATAAAAGTCCTTCACATTCAAATATTCAAATGCAACATTTATATCTCAAACTGACCTACTTGAGAGAAATGAAAAGAGTAAACCGGGGCTTAATTAACAATCAAGCTTTAACTATTTTCTGCTTTTTTTCCATTTAAAGGGCTTACATACAAGAGTCGACCTTTCTCAAAGGATAGGTGTTCTTAGCTAATATGTGAATCTCCTACCTCTCTATGTAACGAGCCCACGAGGAATTGTTTAGAATTCTTAATAACCAATGCCAATTGTGAGCCCTCAGTCTTGCGAGTAGATGTGAGAGAACATTCTCCCAGTTAATTATGGATTTCAGGAAAGTTCCTGCCTCACTCCCCCACCTCGTTTCTCATTGGTCTCCACCTCCAGAGCTGATGAGTGACATGTTCCCGTTCTGGGGAGGGTTTTTGCCTAGAGGTGGTTTAGGAACATCCTAGGTCTGTGCAGCCTTTGAGCTTGACTTCTTCAACCTCAAAACAACAGAGGGACTAGATCCTAGAGGACAGACTCCAAGAGAAGAGTAGGTTTAGGATTATATGATTAGGGATTCTGATTTGGAGAGAACCTTGGTGATCATCTTGATAACCTCATTTTCCATATGGAAAGGAATTGTAGTAGTAGTAGTAGTAGTAGTAGTAGTAGTAGTAGTAGTAGTAGTAGTAGTAGTAGTGGTGGTGGTGGTGGTGGTAGTGATAGTAATAGTAGTAATTATGGTAGTGATGGCAGAGCAGTAATGGTGGTGGTGGTAGTAATAGTACTAGTAGTAATGGCGGTAATGGTCATAACTGTAGTAGTAGTAATGGTAGTTATAGTAGATATTACTATAGTAGCAGCAACAGCAGCACAAGGTAGACCCAGAAAGAAACAAGAGGAGGAAAGAGACTCCTCTTTTGCCTTTGGGAAATCGCAATGTTCTTCTAAAGATCCTGAGCTTCTCTTATCAAGTCCCATTCTCACAATGCCAAGGGTCCTGGTGGTATGGTATGGCTGGAAATCATGGAACCCCAAAGGTCACCAGAGAGGCAGGCAGGGATTGTGGGCTATGAAAAACAAGGAATTACAACAAAGAAGGAGAGTTGAAAATGTCAAAGCTGTGAACAGAAAATAAGATGAGCTAACCACATGGAGGGAAATAGGGAATACCTCCTGGACAATTCATGTGCTCTATAATCTTGAATTGAACAAAGAAATGGAGAGAGACCCCTGTAAGGCTGCCCCACGTGGGGCAGGAGAATAAGCTGATACAAGACAAGAAAGCATAGGGGGATGTCATCTGAATCACCGGAAGGAAAAGAGTATAAGCCAATGAATCATCAATTAGTTACCTACTATGTGCCAGATACTGTACCAAAGGTGGAGCAATCCTTACTCTCAAGGAGCTTGTAGTCCATTAGGGTGCATTCTTTAGGATTTACAAAAGCAAAACGGGGTGATTTGGGCAGGGAGGTACTTGCAGTTGGTGAGAGCAGGAAAGTCTTCATGTAGAAGGTGATACTTGAAATGAACCTAGACAAACAGAAGGATTCTGGGAAGTGGAAGGGAGATGGAGTAGTGTCCTAAACATGGGCTCATTCAGTGGGAAAAGAGAGAAATGGAAGTTGGGATGCTGAGTAGGAGGAATACACCCAGCTTGGATGGACTGCCGACGGTGGGGGTCAGACTAGGTTGGGAGGGTTAAGAGACAGGAAGGAATGGGAAGCTAGCAGAGTTTACTGAGTAAGCCACAGCACTTTAGGGCAATCATTCAGTAACGACGCGGAGAATGGGTTAGAGAGGATCAAGGATTAAAGCGGGGAAACCAAGGCAGTCTCTGCATTAGTCCAGGAAAGAATAGACATGAAATAGGACGACGGTGACTGCAAACGGAAAGAATGAGATAGAGGTCAGAGCTGCCATGCTACTAGCAATGGCAAGACTGGACCACTGATGGGCCCCAGCCAGGTGGAGAGAGGAAGAGAGAGGGGTCCAAGATGACCCTGAGCTTGGGAAGCTGAATACCAGGGGGGAGACAGTGCTTTAGACAAAGCAGAGAAACTTGGAGCAGAAGTGAATGTGGCAGGTGAGAAGATGAGTTGTCTTTTGGACTCCCTCCAAGGATCTGTCTGAGCAGTGAGTGTGTCAAGTCTGTCTAGCCTTTCATAGACATTGCCCTGAGTGACCCTCACAACTGTGGGAGGGCAGAAGGCACAGGAAGGAGTTCCTGCTTTACAGGATGAAAAGACAAAGGCTCACCAAAGAGGGAGGTCAGAGATGCTATTCAGACTTGAGTCTTCAAGCTCCCTTTCTTACACACATACACACACACACACAGCCTGGGGACAAACCGACTTTGAATTTTGCCTCATTGACTTGGAGACCAGGGCAGGTCACCTAGCCTCTCAACCTCAGTTACCTTCTCTGTAAATTGGGAATGATCCCAGCAGCCACCTCACAGAGCCATGGGGAGAAGCCAACGAGATGCCATCTGTAAAGCCCTTTGCAAAAGTGCTAAAACACAAGCTCTTCTTAGTGATGTGTGTCAGGGACTTGCTTAGGGGTGGGGACACCCAAAAAGGTAAAATCACAGTCTCCATCCTAAGGAGCTTCCAGTCTATGGGAAACAACATGCAAAGGACTACACACACAACAGACAGGCATGGTGTCTACAGTAGAAATGAAGGTGATCCCCTAATCTCAGGGGAGACCATGGGGCAGAATGAATTTTCCCCAAGAAAGCCAAAGGAAGTGAACCATGGAGTAAGTGGAAGGAAGGAAACTAGAATGGTGAAAGGATGTGCCTGATGGAGAGTGTTAAAAGGGACTCAGTTAAAGAGTTCCAATTGTGTGGCTTTTAGCCTAATATCCCAGGAAAAATGCAAAGGACACAGGTTGACAAAGCCTACGACTGTAAGATCCCCAGCTCTGGGGCTTGGAGCCCTACAGCAAATGGTGCATTCATTTTTTCACTTTTCTAGGCAAAGGTTAAGCAATTGGGAGTTATTTTATGAGATTTGGGTTGAATTTTTCTTTATTTTTTTTCTAAACCATGAATTTCAATGGCAGGGGGAGGGGAAGGCCCTCCTGTTCTTGTTTGTGTTGAGTCAAGTTCTGAGAATAGAACACTGTTTAGCCATCTAGGAGAAGAAACCAGACCTATGGAAATCAGAATTTTCAAAACAGATACACCAAGGAGTAATTATTCACATGCACAAAAGGTTCTGCCAAAAGGTTCCTTTAAATAGCAAGCTTGCCTGCTGGCGTCGCGCAAAAATATTTCTATGTTTTTAGGAGAGGGCTGATTTTTTTAAAAAATCAATTAACACAGACTTTGTCAGGAATACAGCTATTGTGCAGGGTGAAGTGTGCCAGCAAGTCAGGCATTGTGAGCTTTGGGGGGTGGGAGGCTGGGGAGGGGCCACAAATATGGTAGGCCCATCATTTCCAAATCTGCAGAGGGCCAGCTGGGGGTTAGAGGCACCTGCTGGGGTGGTGGTGGGACAGGTTAGAGCAGATATTGTCATATATTTATGGGGAGGATGATGGAAGAGGGAGGTGGGGGGGGTCGTTAATTAACAGAGTTGTGCAGGCGTGGAGGTTTCTTATTTCTCTGGCTTAGGGATTAAAAGCAAACTGGCATCTTTGCAAGGCTGAGTTTCTGATCCCTGGGTTTGTTTCACAGAATCACTGATTCTCAGAATTGAAGGGACCTCCGTGGGTCTCTAGACCAAGGGCACCATAAGCTGGGGCTAACTGATTGGCTGGCTGGCTGGCTGCAGCCTATGAGCTGCCCAGAGATTTGAAGGAGTCCATGAACTTAGATTTGGAAAACTTAAGAGTCAATTACTTTGGTTTCCTTCCACCCTAGCTATTTTATTGTATGCATTTAAAAGTAGTCTGTGAGTGGAGAGTCACCAAGTCCATAAGCTTCACCAGATTGTGAAAGGGCTCCATCTCACAAACACACACACACACACACACACACACACACACACAGCCTCCATTTGGTCACTTTCTAAAACACAACCCTGTGAGGTAGATAGTATAAATCTAATTCTTCCCATTTTACACATGAAGAATCCGAGTCTCAGAAAAGTTGTGATTTAACAAAGCTTATATTATACATATATACATATATATATGCACCTCCACCCCCACAGAGTACTTTAGGGTTTTATTAATGTTATCTCATTTGATTCTCACAGAAACATTGAAGATTAGATACTATTATTGTCTTCAATTTACAGATTGAGGAAACTGAAGTTGGGAGGGTGACTTGTCCAGGGTCATAACAATAATAAGACAAGTCACCCTCCCAATATATAATAGAGAACTAGAACCTATCTGACTGATCCTGTCAGCTTCTGAGGAATCAGGACCATCTACCATGGTGTCCACTACAAAGAATACATGTATTAATGTTTTTGATTGATTCATATTTAATAGTCAGGGACAGAATCCCACTACTTATGACTCCATGTCTAGCGTCATACTCATATTTGGCTAATTGCCTCATGAAATAAAAAGAAAGAAAATAGTACAAAAAGGAAAACCTAAAAAGGCGCCTTGTTCACCCCCAAAAGAAGCTGAATACAACATTTATTTCTCAGTTGGTGATAGCAGATGGTCAATACAAGAGTGATGGATTTGGAGCCAAAGGATATGGATCTTCTTCTTGACCTTGGACTAGTCACCCCCATGGTGTCCCAATTATAGAATAAGGCTCCTCAATGACAGGAGTTCAGCATCTCTTCCAGCTCTGAATCTATGATCCTCTGATAATCAGATGCCTTGCAGGAAAGCAAAGGTTGGGCTCTTGGGAGGTAGAGGGTGGTGAGGAACAGAATTAAACAAGAGGAGCCTGTGGGAGCACCATCGAGCCCCGCTTGGTGCTCCATGTTTTCTAAAATGACAACTCCTTGGGAAATTAATGAATGCTTGCCATTGTCCGCCCTCCTAACAGTCTGGATTGAGTTAAACACCCTCTGGTGTTAAAGATTTAATGAATAGTTCCCTTCAGCCTGCCTACAATTCTCACAGTTATTCCAGGATTCCCTTGGGACCTGTGGATGCAAGAAAATGATTTTGCACTCGATGACGCACTACTGTCTAATTGTTCACATGTTTTTCCATCTGAGCTCCATGACTAGACTGCAGGCTTCTGAAGCGAGTGATCCCCTCTAATTTCTTCCTGTACCTCCTTTCCCCACCCCAAGCTTCCCACAAGAAAATGAGAAGGTGAACAAGAAGGTTTTATTACCCCAAATGAGAGCCACTTTGCCTCTGGCATGGAGAGACTAATACTTTCTTACCCTTCTTCATGAAGGATTTAGGCTCCAGCAGAAAATAGCTCCTATTTTCCAAGTAGGTCTCCGGGAAATACAGTTCATATGTTGGAGGAAGTGATTTAAATATAGCTTCTTGGGAGAAGAGAAAGTAGTTCAGAGTTTTTAGAGGTTACCACAAATCCATATGCTACAATATTAATCTGAATAAAATTTTCAATTCAATTCGAGAACTATTCATTCACTTCTGAGATCTCCTTTATCATAAAATAAATTAAAATGAAGTCAAAAGTGAATTAATCAAATGAAGTAGCCTATGCCTGATTCTAGTGGGGAGAATAGTGTCTTGGGGTGAGAAGATAGAGCTTCCAATTCTAGTTCTGGCATTTATTATCTGTGTCACCCTAACATAAATCACTCCCTACCCTGAACCCCTCAGGACCCTCTGGAAATTAAAAGTGCCTACCTCGTGGGATCCATCTCCCATCTCCCATCTGTCTTTGCAGAGTCCAACCCTTATTTTTGAATGTACTTCCTCTTGCCATCCTCCTGGTGGAGAGCACCATGGTTCCCTTCCATTGGTTTCTTCCACCCCACCTGATTGAGGCTTTCATTTGCCCCCTCTTACACTTCTCCAAGTCTTCAATTGAAATGTTTTTTTTGGGGGGGAAATGAATCAGTTGTATTAAATCCTCCCCCTCCCTTCCAATGAAAAGGAGTGTAAGCTTTCTTCTTAGAAAAGAAGGAACATTGACATTATCTGGCAGTGATCAAGCTTAAAGTCAGGAAGACTTATCTCCCTGAATTCAAATCCCACCTCAGACACTTCCTAGCTGTGTGACCCAGGACAAATCACCTCATCCTTTTAGCCTCAGTTTCCTCATCTGTAAAATGAGTTGGAGAAGGAAATGGCAAAACGCTCCATATCTCTATCAAGAAAATCCCAAAGAAAATCTTGTTTTCTAGAACAAGTAGATTTTAAACTCCTTAAGGGCAATTTCTTTTTTTTTTCTCTTTCTGGTCTGTGTGCCTAGAATGGTGCCTTACACACAGGTAGCCCTTCTTAAATCCTAGTTGAGGAAGGACTGAATAAATCCCAAGGTCCTTCCAACTCAGGGCTTTGATCTCCAGATCCACTGAATAATGAGAATCTTTTTCCCTTGGCACTTTTGGACAGCTCCAACTTCACCTTTGGCGATGTTTACACCACTGACTAAGAGTAAATTCTCCTTTGTATCACTCTTAATCCCTCAGGCAAGAGAACAAAGTTCAATTCCCTCTTATTTTGTCCTCCGTGGAGGCAGTAGAATGAATGGGCTACTATCTCTTGAGAGTTTCTTCCCGATGGGAGGGAGAGGGAAAGGGGGAGTGCTTGACAAAACTGTCCATCTCAGTCTTCCAGACTAGCTGCTGAATTGTGGCGACTTTCCCCCAGTCCTCTCCAGGCTCATGTATATAATTTGTACTGAGCCTTTCTGTATCTGATGATTTGTGTGCCCTTGTCTATTGTCTCAACATCTGGATTGTAAGGACCTTGGAGAGAACATATTTTTGTCTTACTCTTTTTTTTAATGCCATCTATAATGCTCCCTACCCTCAACACCTTTTAAAAAATGTTACACACAACAAATGGAGAACAGCTGAAATGTATTTAACTTTTTTTTTAATCTGTGGAACAAGTGATGGGAAAGGTGGGCCACCTGGGCGTGCGTGGTTGGGTGAGGAAGTAAGTCTCAAGGCACCAATCAATCAACCAAGGAGTATCTGTGGTGAAGCTATTAAGTGCACTGGATAGTGACAAATGGTGGACTGTAGGCATGGGGATGCCTTGGATAGGAGAATTTCTGAAAGAAGGAAACTTCCCCTGGAGAGAGTCTGCAGGTGGAGAATTAGCTGCCCTGAGAGATTAAGGAAAGTGCCCAGGGTCATGTAACCTGGAGAAGTCAGAGGCTGGGTTTAACTCAAGTTTTGTCTCCTTAAGGACCTGCAAATGAATATGAAACAGTCCCTGCCTCCCAGAAGCTTACATTCTATCAAAAAGCAAGCTGCACATATACAATTGTATTAAAATATAGGCAAAACAAAGGCAGTATTTTTTTTCTGTGAGGAACAATTACCTAGGAGAAGGAAGAGGAGGAGGAGGGATAGAGTGACAAATCTAAAAACACAAAGCAAATGCATGGCAAGTTAGCATGTGCATAGGAAATACTAGCACCTGATTTGGGGGAATCCAAGAGAGTTTTGCAGGGAAAGGGCTCTTGGGGTGAATATTGAAACAAATGGATTCTGAGTGAGGTGAGGGAGGAGTGGTGGTAGTGACTCTCCTTTGGTCAGAATCAAAGTACAGTGTCAGATTGTGGCTGATCACACCAGAAGGAGCTCGGAATACTCTAGCACAGATCCGGCATATGGACTTCCCAAATCTGAGCAGGTCCCATTTCTTTTGAGGTATCCTCCATAAGCTGAAGAACAAGCACCAATGGCTCATGTTTCTTGTTTTAGTCTCTAGGTTCTTCCATTATAGAAGAATTCCTGTGTTCTGAATTTAAAAGAATTCAGAGCTAGACTAGACTTTAGAAAACCAAACCCAATGTCCCCATTTTACAGATGAGAAAGCAGAAAAGTTAAAGCACCTGCCAAAGCTCACACACACATTTCAGAATCTGAACCAAAGCCAGCCTCTTCCCTCCAATTTCCTGCTGAAAACTCTCTGGCCATACTGCCAAGTCTGTGCTTGAGGACAAAACACCTTCTTCATTGGCTTTTGGAAAAATCCTGGCTTCCTTCCCTTCCTCCTCCTTCTCCCTCCCCCCTCACCTCCCACCCACAGTCTTCTAAAATGGCCCCATTCCTCGGGTCACGGGAGCTAAAGAAAGCCATCTGTTGCTGCGACAAAAATTCTGGTAATAAAGAAGAAAAAAAATCTTTAAAAAGAGGAGAAAAGACTTTAAAAAGTAGCAAGTTTTGTGTTTTGAGGAAGATTCTCCTAGTTTTTCCAACATTGTTGCCAATATTCCTTATTTATTAGGCCATTCTATGCTTCTGAAAGTGGCAGTCTAGTCTTGTCTGTGATCTAAAAGATCTTAGAAGAAATTAATATAGTACAAGAGTTGTTTCCCATCTGCCCCCCCCACCAACACCACTTCCCAGTCTGCTGTCCTCTTGGGGTCTCAGGAAGCCAAAGCATCTATCAAATGTAGGTCCAAATAAAAGCTTACAATGGGGAGGTGTCTCTAGGATCTTCCCAAAGTCAAGGAAAATTTCATGTCTGTCTTTGTCTCTCCATCACATGGCATAAGGCTTGGTAAACACCAGGTACTCCATAAAGGCATAATTATTGACTAACTGATGCAAAACACATAGCTATTGGACAAGAGACTGAAATAAGTAGAAAAGTTTTCTGGGAGGGGGCTAGGAGAAATCCAAGCTAGAAACACCACTTTCAGTTGTAGAGAAAGTTGAATTCTGTTTAAATTGGTCTGGGGGAGACTCAGGCCCTAATCAGTGAAAGGCGGGAGGGACTTGACATCTGTCCAGTCCTCTCCTTTTCCAGAAGAGAAAACTTCAGCAAGTGACTTTCCCTGAGTCACTTAACTAATCTATAGAAGAGATGAGATTGAAATGAAAGCCCTCTGCCCCCTCCCATCAGCCCTCTTCCCCTATACGGGATGGATGGACACATGCTTTTCCACTTTCCTTATCTGCTTTCATTATTCCCTCCCCCAGGGCAGGAATGCCTGCAGGTGTTAGGGAAGACAATAAATGAAGCTGACAAATTCCTCCTCCTGGAAGCAGAAAGGGAAGGAAGGAAGGAAGGAAGGAAGGGAGGGAGGGAGGGAGGAAGGAAGGAAGGAAGGAAGGAAGGAAGGAAGGAAGGAAGGAAGG
>JAJPUD010014794.1:20251-39771 GCA_023553655.1 Myrmecobius fasciatus
GGAAGGAAGGAAGGAAGGAAGGAAGGAAGGAAGGAAGGAAGGAAGGAGAGAGTTAAGAAATTCAGGCTTTGTCCACAAAGGAGTGAATCCTTTAGAAGTCCCCTCCCTTCACCCTTTCCCCAGAGCCCTGGGGGCCTTGCAGCCCAAGGGCTGGGACACCCCGACTTCGGGCTCCGTGCCGGGGGTTCCGGGTCGCTGGGAGTTGGGGTCCTGCCCTGAGAGCTCCCTGCTCCGGGACCCAGCACTAACCCCCGCCGAGACGCGGATTGATGCCTTGCTCTCTGGTGCCACCCAGCGGCCAGAAGGTGAGCCCGCCAGCTCCCCTCCGATTGCGGCTTTAACTGTTTCCTGTGGGATTCAGGGTTGGCAGGGTTAAAGCAATAGAGGAAGAAAAGATGTCAGCTCCCTCCTTGTGAGCCCTGCCCTGCCCAGGCTCCACTTGGTTGGCAGCAGCCCTGGGCATTAAAAATACAAAAGGGGAGCTGGCTTTTCTTTTCTTCCCTTTTTTTTTTTTAAAAGAAAGCTATTCGGCTCTGAAAAGGGTTGTGCTGGGAAATGGAGAATTCCCAACGGGGAGACGTGTTTGGGGCCAGGGGTGATGCAGGCATTTGTGCCCCTTGGCAACGAGCCTCTCGCCGCCCCGCCCATCTTTGGGGGCGGGAGAGAAAATCGATCTATTGGCTTGGCAGCAAAATCAATTAAAACGCAGGGGAGAAGATGGCACTGCCCCCAGGATTGGCGCTTCCTTAAACTGGGGACTCGAATCTGTGGCGGGGAGCAGGAGATTTTGGGAAAAGAATAACAGGGACATATTCGGGCGGGAGCTGCGGGCCTGGAGAATCCTGGAGCCTCCCTTGCCAACCTTCCCTCTCGGCTGGTTAGCGCCCTCCCAAGGCTCAATCCAAAGGCGGAGGGCGGAGCTTTCCCCCACCTTCCCGGGCCTTTGTAATGCTCATTAACGAAATCCGGGCTCCAGAAAGGGGGCGCGGCTCAGAAAATGGGGGCAGGAAGTGAGACGGGGGTGCTGGTGAGACAGGGAATGGCTTGACAGCCCAGGGGCGCCGGGCTCCCGAGGTTGGCCTTCCACCCAGGGCAGATGAGGCTGGGGCATCCTGCAGGGTTCAGGACCAGGGCCAGCTCCCGGTCCTTCCATCTCCAGGGATTCACCTAGGAGCAGAAAGCCGCCCAGGACAGGGAGCAAAACAAGGCTGGGCTCCTCTTGCCCACTTCCTTCTGGGACTTTGTAACCGGATAGCCCCGTCTAAGTCCTTTCATGGGCCTCAGTTTCTTTCGGGTAAATGAGGGACGCAGTTCTCGATCTCGCCGAGGCCCCCTCCACCCTCCACCCCTGTCAGAGCTGCCGACCCTGACTCTGGCCCCATTGTGCTCCGCGTTAAACAGCGGCAGCCGGGCGTTCGTGCCCTGCCCCCTGTAGCTCTGACTGTGCGGTTGCCAGGGCCTCCGGCTTGCCTGGCAACAGTTGCCAGGTTTTCAGATCTAGGAAGGGGCGGGGAAGCATCCTTGGAAAGATTCGGGTGCAGGAGGAAAGAGCTGGGATTTGCGAAGCCTCTGACCCCGAGGGGGTCAGCCTGCATCGCCAATCCCTCCCCCTTGCTCCTGGACCCTTCCCACAGACACGCGCACGTCCTATGTGCTCGCCTCCCCCTCCTTTCGCAGCGGGCACACGAGTCCTCCCTTCTCCCCTAGAAAAGAGTCAGTCTTCATTCAGCCTCTAATTGCCTGGCAGACAATGTGACTTGCCTGTGGTAAGTGGCCGTCTGCAGCGGCCAGAGTCAGACGGGGAACTTCAGGGGTCTGGAGGCAAACGACTCTCCTATTAATGACCATCTGATGTATGACACTTGTCAAGGATATCACAGGCCACTGGGGAGATGAGGCAGCCAGTGACAGAAGCCCAGACCCCGAATCAGGAAAATCACAGATTTCTGTCTCTTACAATTACTAGCTAGGTGACCTCTCCAGAAGGGAGAAGGATCTGACAGTAAAAGCTATTCTAAAAGGAATGAGGCTGCCTTGAGAGGTAGTGAGTTGCCTGTCCCCGCCTGGATGTCCGGTCCTCTGACTGGAAAAGATTCCTGTCCGAGTGTATGTCTTACTGGGAAGCTTCTGAGGTCACTTCTGAGCCTGAGCCCACCCCCATCTCAGTTTCCTTATCTGTTAAATTAAGAACTGAACTAGATGAGATCACTTTCAACTCCCTCTATGATATTAATAATGACAGTGAGACAAAGATTGGACCTGTGATTCATTGGCTTAGGGAACTCCCAGAGAAAGAAACTCCCTTTATAATGCAGATTATCCTTTTCCCTTAATTTACAGTCTTTGAGGGTTGCCTAGGTTACTGGGATATTGAGTTACTTGTCCAGAGTCACATAGCCAGTCTGCATCTTGACCCTTAAGTTTTTGCAGCCAATTCTATATCCACAATGGCATGTTGCCTCTCAAGATACATATATAAGTAGTGACCAAAATATACAGAAAATATACATGGTTTCCTGGCTCCAAGGTCAGCTTCCTACCCACTGGGCCATCCTGCTTGTCTGGTGATGATGATGATGATGAAGAAAATGTGGAGAGGGGAATTGATAGAGGAACAGGAGGAGGAGGTAGAGGGGGAAAGGAGAGTGAGGGGAGGAAGGAGGTAGAGAGAAAAGAGAAAAAGAGGAGGGATAGTGGGAGGAGGAGGTGATGGAGAAACAAGAGGAGGAAGTGGAAGAAAGAAGAGGAGGAAGAAAAAGAAGAAAAAGATGAGGAGAGGGAGTGATTTAGGACTGATGATAAATAGGCCCTCTAGTTCAACTCCCTTATTTTACAGATGAGCAAACTGAGGTCCTGAAAGATTGTGATTTCAGGGAATGAGAATATTACCTCAGAGTCATTTATTCCAACTCTTCTCAGAAAGAGACTCCCTTCCATACCACGACCAACTTGAATATTGACCATATTTGTTCACCTCCTTTGGGACTAAGAGTTGAGTGTTTGGCTGGTGGCAGCGGGAAGTGGGAGGAGACAGCCTCTGGCTCTGACGCTGCTCTGGGGAATATCACCCAATTATTTTAAAGCCCTTGAAAGATTTGTTTCTCGTGCTGGTCATGATTGTGCATCTGTTACAATGGATGGTAGAATGGTACAAAGCCTGAGCTTAAAGACAGGCAATTTCATTAATAAAAATAGAGTAAGTTCCATTTTAAAGCAGTTCATAAGGAGATAAAAGCAAATAAAGGCAGCCCTCCAAGAGATAAATGTAGTAACAAGGATTTGATAATAATAATTGATAATAATGAGGAGGAAGATGATGACAATAGCAACACAACAATAATAACAACAGTATCGCTCTACCACTAATTAGGGATGTGACCATTAAGTATGAGACCCTCTTTTAAAAATAGAAACATTTCCTGTAGCCATACACTAGAGTAATTGTACAATTAATATCCATTGCTCAAGGAAATGGAATCGTGACAAAAAGCTGCTATGAATTCAGGAGCATTTTAAAAAGAGCTTGGATTTTATTCATCCTAACTGTCCTGCAGACTTTGGGGGAAAGATGGCACATGTGTGAGATGTCTTATTTACTCAGATCAGAGAAAATGTTTGCTAAATAAGGAGGAAAATGGTAATTCTTGGTATACCTACACCTTCCAGGGCATCTCTCCCGGAACTCAACACACCCTCCAGGGACCCACAGCCCATAAATTGGGAACTACTTGGTTAGTTATGTCAACTCCCTAGGTTTCATTTTCCTGTCTGATAAATGGCTAATGTCCCTTCCAGCTTGCACTTCTTTCTCTCACCTGGGGTCCTCCATCTATACCCCGGAGCCCTATGATTGGATTATCCCCTCCAGAGTCTCAATTCTATGGTATCCCACCTTCCTGGTCCTAATATTTCTAACATTCGAATAAATTCTCGTCTTGATTTCTCCCTTCCTTCCTTCCTCCCTCTCTTCCTCCTTTCCTTTGTTCCTCCCTCCCTTTCTCCCTCCATTCTTCTACTTCTCTTTCTCAGCCTCCCTCTCTCCTTTCTTCTTCATTCCTTCACAAGCATTGATTACCTACTATATGCCAAATTCAGTGCTAGGTGCTGGTGATAAAGGGACAGAACCTAGCTGTCCCCGTCCACTAAATCTTCATTCCTCATCGTGGCCTGAGGTGACTTTGATTTCAGAAGGCTCAGGAAGCCGGGTCATCTCTTTCAGGCCCTACCAGGCTGGAAAGAGCTCAAGTCCAAGGCTGGAGATACCAGCCCCAGCTCGCTGACCAGGCTGACCAGGGTGCTGAAGATTTTAACGCCACGTTTCTTAAAGACCTTCTACTAAGTCGCAGGAGTTGAGCTGTGTATTACAGAGGTGACACTCACACTCTGAAGTCCTGGGATATAAATGCCCTTTCAGCCACATTTGGTGACAGCTTCCTCGGCCTTCTTATTGTCCACCAGAGAGACCTGGAGATCAGCATCTGAAAAAAGCAGGGCCAGCCATGGAACACAAAGAACCTCCCTTGAAGGAGGCATCCCAAAAAACCCAAGTGAGTGTTTTGACTGTTTTTTTATTTTTTTAAAAGCAGGATGCAAAGCTGTAACTAATCAGGGTTAACCAGGGCTTTGGCCTAGGGTGCTAACCATGGAGAGAGATAATCTTTTTGTTTTAGAATGAAAATAAATAGTAAGGCAGACTCAGACACTCCCCAGCTCTATGACCATCTGTATCTGCAGCTGAGACAGAAGGGAGGCAGTTGTTGAAATAAGTAGATTAAGTAACTAGGAAGTCAGAGAAGTACAGAGAACATCACTAATTTGAAGGCAGGAGTTGAGGTAAAAAAAAAAAGCCAAGAACTCATTAAGGAAGAAAGGAGATATCCTCACAAACTGATAGGTACTGGCCACTGGATTAAGATTGGGTGATAATCCTAGATGGTCTGAACTTCAGAAAAGGCTGTTGACTGATGGTGGCAGAGAGTGGCAGAGTGGGAAGTGGTCGTGGGAAGCAAGGAGGATTCTTTCTCACCCCCCACAACCAGGCATTACAGGGGGCAAAAGAGAGAATATTCCCAGTAATGGAGTGATGAGGGAAGTGATGAAGTTAGGTGGGAGCCATGTTTCAATGAGAGCCAGAAAATGGGGGAAAAAAGAAAGAGATTTAAGCTTAAAAGGTTGTTAACTCTGCAAGAAGCCCTCCAGAATGGGGATGTTCTCAGAAAACCTTGATATCATGGTGATATTTTTGCTGATATTAAAGTCAAATCAAGAAGCATTTATTAAACACCAACTATGTCTAAGCTTCAGAGCCACAGTGCAAACGAGAATGTACAAACAGAATGAGGATGAGCATGAAATATGAAATACTAGAGACAAAATCATACATCATTGCAGAGTATTCCATTCCACAAAGGGCCCGAGTACATTTGGAAGCATTTTCTTGTACCCTGGGCTTAAGCCTTCCATTCCCATAATACCTTCTGATAAATTAAGACCAACTCTCTAAATGATTACAAAAGGAATCTCATTTATCGACAAGGAAAACAAAACAGAAATATAACTCTTGGCTCCAAGGATATATTTAAATTTCTAAAGCAACTTGTTGTCCTGCATCCCTCTGGCCTCACAGATGGATCTGAGTCTCGATCTACCTCAAGTAGACAATGCATAGATATGGCCCATGTCCAATTTAGTTTTAGAAAGTCCTTCCATTCATACAGTAGAAAGCAGAGCATCCAAGATGGAGGCCACGTGCCATCCCTTCACCAGCTCAATGCTATTTTCTTTTAAGCTCTGCTATCTAGTCCACGTGATCTCTGGTAATTACTTTCCTTCCCTGGAGATCAGTTTCCATATTATATGAGATGATATCAAAAGTTTCATTCATTTCTGAATTTATTTGAGCATTTGGTTCCAGTTCCTCGATCTAACGTTTCCAGCGATAAGTGTCACTTAATCAAACTATCAGTTTCTCTGTCTGACAAATGGGAACAATAATTCCTTCAAGATGTTGTTAACTTGAAAAACAAATGGGTAGCCATTATGCTTAATGAGGAAGGCGAAATATTATGGGATACAACAATTACAAATAATAGTGTGGGGTAAATGGGAGTTTTTAGCTAAGGAAGGTCTTTGTTGTTTTTGGTTTGAAGTGTGTGTGTATTTGAAATAGTCAGGCCATCAAACCAATGTGGAGGATTGGGTGCTTCAGAGAGCTGGGCAAATGCTCCAGAGCTATAGAAAAGCAAGCCATTGTGTAAGGTCCCCATGGAGTCAGCAGTAGCCCTGAGTTCTGTCTGCAGCCTGCAGACAGAAGGGAGGCTGGCCCAAGGTCTGATGCCTTCTTAGAGCTTATTTCCTGAGTTTGCCCCACTCAGATTTCTTTCACCATAACCTGGCCATGTTTGGAAAGGTTCCTCACCAGGATGGCTTAAGGGACCTTACAAGAGCAAAGTGGACAAGAGTTATAAAGGGTAACAGGTGTGGATGCCTCGAATCCTGTACCATGAGAGGCAGTAGCTATAAGTAATCAGAGACCCTGGCTATAGCTGGGATTCACAGAACCCTTTCATCATGACTCCAGTGTGCAGCAGATAGAAAGCAGGGATCTACGGGACTGTGGTTAGCAGACTCGACACTCAAAACAGACAGATAGACAGACAGACAGAATGGTGTTAATTAAGCACATCTACCTGTCAGGTATCACGCTAAATGCTGGGGAAACAAGGACAAGCAAAAAATATAAGATAATCCCTTTCCTCATGATGCTTCTACTTTAATGGTAGAAAGAAGAGCCCAAGTCCACCCCCAAAGAGCAGGAATTGTTTGGTTCAGAGATATCGTAGAATATCTCTGCCAGCCAAAGAGAGACTGCTCTGGGATACTTTTTGGTGGTCACCGCTCTGATTTCACTGAAAGTTCTTCAAAGGCTCTGGCATGTTACAACATAAGATGACAGGAGTTGAGATGTCCCCAAGTTCAGCTCTCCAGTTCTGTAGTGGAAGAAGCTGAGACCCAGAGAAGCTAATCAGATTTCCCAGAATTATTCAGTTAATGGGATTTGAACCCTGTGTGCCCAGTACTCCATTCGTTACATCCCAGAGTATTAACAGTGTTTATGACTGAGGGCAGGTTCTTCTTGTTCTGAAGTTTACTCTCAGACCTTTTCATGCTGTTAATTGACTGAGCACTGAAAGTTTCACCTTGGTAAGGTTCCATTGTGTCAGGGGAAAAAAACTTCCTTAATGAAGTCATGCTTTTGGACAGTTGATAAAATGTTTGAAAAAGATGAAGGTATTAGAATCAGCTGAGCATCCTGAGTACCGTCTGACTAAATGAAGGTCAGGAGAATCAACCAGGAGATACACATGAGATCAGATTGATGGATGTGCCTGTCACATTGCAATTCTGCTGACCCAGAAATTGAGACCATAATTTAACCATTTTAGCCATTTCTTCCCAGAAGCAAGAGCCAGTAAGGGGCCCTGGATCCCCTCCCCAAATCACCCACATCTGCAACAGATTAATATTTTGCCTTTCCCCTGGAAGTAGAACTTTTCTTTTTTTCACCAAACCTTAGAAAGTCCCCATTTCTCAAAGGCAGCTGGCAGTACAATGCAGGAGTGCTAAGTGTTTAACATCCTGTCACTTATATAACTGATTAAGTCATCCTTTTTTGGTTCCAGAGCTTCATGTTTAGGGGTTGAAAAGCTAGATTGATGAGTGTTCTCGAAAAAAAATTTTTGAGAAGTAAGTGAATCTGATGGCACATTACTTCACAGTTTAGTGAAATTCAGCAAATCTAATTCTATTATCCTGTCAAAGTTTCACAAAAAGAGACCTGAAAGCATATTTTAAGCAAACCTTTAAAGATTCCAGCAACTGCACATGGATCTGCAAAATTCAGAAACATCTGGTGCTGACAGACCTTTGTTTTTCCATAGATTAGGAGAGTAAATGATATTGCCAATGATTAATTAAGTTTAAGTAAAGTTCTCTTTAGAAATGCACTGCCTCTTTTTCCTTTTAAAGGAGTGCCAGGGCAGTGGAACTCTAGCAACTGATATTTTCATTTCAAAAGCTTTTCAAAATGTGGGCAGGCTCCCTCAATGAAGCCATTTCCTTTCCAAAGCTCAGGACCTGAATACAGATTGCATAAAGCACTTAAAGCCATAATACTCTCATTTTTTGGTCATAATCAAGTATCAGATATGATCTGATAAATGTACTTTTTCCTGAAACAACAAGCGTAGTTTTAAGGTATACTGGGCTACAAAATTTAAAGAAGCTGTCAAAAGTTAAGCAAAAAGAGACTGCTCATTCCTTTTGGACTTTGGGAATGGTTTGAAAACGCACAG
Organism: Myrmecobius fasciatus; assembly: GCA_023553655.1. Lineage (NCBI taxonomy): Eukaryota > Metazoa > Chordata > Mammalia > Dasyuromorphia > Myrmecobiidae > Myrmecobius > Myrmecobius fasciatus. The sequence continues at coordinate 28,606 of JAJPUD010014794.1, forward strand.
AGTGAAGATTTCCCCCTTGGTCTGGTTTAGAAACTTTTTTGAGCAGTGCAGATTGTGAGCTGTACTTTAATGGTGTGAGAATTGCAGTGTGAACATTGAACAGTTAAGTGACTTAGCCAAAATCACACAGACAGTATGTGTGTCCAAAGCAGGACTTGGGTCTGCCTTTTCCTGGTTCTGAGGACAGCTGTCTATTCAGACACTACCCATGTCCATGTCTGTTCAACAAATGTTTGTCGAATTTACTTAAAGGAACTTTGGGGAGGAGTTCCATAGGCTCACCAGGCACAGAGGGCCCTCTATCCATGAGATCTCATTGCTCAGTTTGTATATAGACATGTGTGTATATGCTCCAGTAGAAAACTTCACTCACTTCATTTTAATAGAAGTTATAATTTTCACCTCTCCGGGTATTAGATCCCTTTCATTTTCCTGAAAAAAGAGTTGCATTTGAAATTCACCGTGTAAGTGATAAAGCATGGACTGTATAGATTTAAGCTTCTGTGCTCTAGAAGGTAATATGGCAGGATAACCAACTAATCAACTATTATTTATTAACTCCTCACGATGTGCCAGGTGGTACAACAAGTGCCAGAATACAAAGATGGATATGTTATTAGATTACTTGCTGTCTAAGGGGCGGGGAGAAAGAGAGAAAAATTTGGAACACAAGATTTTGCAATGGCGAATGTTGAAAACTATCTTTGCATGTATTTTAGAAAATAAAAAGCTATTATAAAAAATAAAAAAATAATAATAATGTCCTTTCAAGGACATTATATTCCATCAGACCAAGAGCCCTGATGAAGGCAAACACCTTGTGCTGGATCCAATTAAGCTGTCTTGGTGAATTTCTTCACAACCTACAGGTGATGGTGGAGATTGTTGCAGGTGGCTAGCGACCTTTTGGGTTGCCAAAAGGGTAATGTATTCTAGCGTGCTAGAGAGAAAATCTCTGCTTTTGGAGCCCCCCCCAAAATAGAGAAACACATGAAACCACAAAGGACCTTCCTCATGAGGATTGGTCCAGATACTGAAAGTCATGTGGGACTACTGTGGTAGCAATGGGAAATGGGAAAAGATAAATAGGCCAGATTGTGATGAAACAAAAGTATATTGTAGCATGCAGGCTAGAGAGGTTATTAAATTATTTGCTTCCAAAAACAAGACATTGAGGGTTAAGGAATAGAAACCCATCAAAGTCCTATGAGATATTCAATGAAAAGTCAACTTAATCTGGCAAAACATTTGTTAAGTGTTTGCTATATATAATTTATTGCATTGGAAGCAACAAATCTGAAAATGAAAAACAGTTCCTCCCTTAAAACTCTTACTATCAAATAATAACTATGATAATAATAATAAATTATTTATGTAGCACTGTAAGGTTTATGAAGCTCTTTGTATTTTTTATCTTGGTCATGCCTTAAAATAAGCCCATTGTAGGTATTGTGGACATTGTTTACAATTAATAAATAAACTTTTATTGAGCACTGAATAAGTGCAAGGCACTGTGCTAAGTACTGAGATACAAAAAGAGGCAAGAAACACAATTTGCCTTCAAGGAATTCACAATCTACAAAGAAGGAAACTGAGGCACGGCATGTCACATGGGTAAGGAACAGGGGAGAGTTTGGGTGAAAAGAATCCATTCATCCCATGTTGAGATGAATGTTCTTGCCCTTTCCCATAGGAGCCAGTCTAGAGCCTTGGGCACCATGTGCCCAAGGTTTCATCATGAACAGGACACATCACACAAAGAGCACTGGGCCATGATGCTCCAGACAGCAGCCAGCCAGCCAGCCAGCCAGCCCTGGAGACCCAGCCTCTTTGCTCCAAGGGACAGGAGTTTACTGTGGCTGGCTTTTCTTAAGAGCTGAAAACGGCAGAAGCATCTGTGCTAAGCACAGATAAATAAAAGAAGTGGGTTCCTATGGGAAGCTTTGGCGGCTCAGAGTACCCAAGCCCCTGGGATCCTTCTCTTTCGTCTCGGCAGCTCAAGCTTGGTAGACCAAGGGAGGCACTGGCAGAGTGGGACTGGGAGGCTGAGGAAGAGGAAATGTCCCAGGAAGCAGCTCCTGAACTATTCTCCAGACAATTGCCCGGGAGAATGCCATCCATTGTTAAGAGAGCAGAAATAAAAAAAGGCTCTGTCTTCAAGAAAAAAAAAACCCAGACACAATTATGGTCACTTGATTAGCTTCTGAAATATGTTTTATAAGTTGCTTTCATTTAAAAAGAAAGCCCTAAGTCATACTAGAGTAAAACTAATTATTTTATTAAAATATTCTATCTTTCTTTGTTTCTAAGAATATTGGCTATTCCCAGTATGGCAACCTCGCTCACCCATGCAGATCAGTACCAAGTTTGCACCTTAGAGTCTTTGAGGGGGCCCAGATTGAGGGGTTACATGGCTTGGCCAAGGCTGGCTCTTGTCAGAGGCAACTCACCCAGGTCTTCCTGATTCAAAGACAAATGACCATCCATCCATAAAATGTCTGCCTCTCATTAGGAGAGAATGGTAATCCAATTGAGGGTCCACTTGACATTTTGCTGAGCCCCCTAATCTGTTGTGTTTATCTCCAGGGAAGGCTTGTCTTATAGTGGGAATCAGGACAGAATGGGATGCTGATGATCATGATGGCAGCGGCTGACATTTGAGATCTGCACTAGTGTGTATATAAATATATGCAGACCCACACACATGGTGGCGGTGGGGAGGGGGACTTGTCCCTTGTGCTCAAAAAGCCCCAAAATGACATCCCTCTGAGATCAAGGTACCATGTGTCCAACTGTGGCTCGTCTGACCAATAGGAGCTCAGAAGGCTCTCCCGAGGCTCAGACACAAATAAGCAGCGGGAGCCTTTGAGGTGGCGATGTCTCCAAACAAGCACATCTTATTTTTCTCTTCAGCTGCTGCACTTTTGCTTTGCTCATGGAGCACAGTATCTTTTTTGACGCAGGCACCTCATGCTGAGAAGTCTTTTGCCGGTGTCTCCCATGTCACACAGCGGATGCATGGCCAAGTTCTTCAGAGAAACCTTGAAAGTGTCCTTGGGTCACTTCTGACCTCTGTGAGCACTTGCCTTGTGTGAGTTCACCATGAAATAGTCTTTTAGGTAAATGTACATCGGGCACTCAAACAACATGGTCAGCCCATCAAAGCTGCTCTCTCTGCAAGAGAGAATGCTTGGAGGCTTAGTTTGAGAAAGGACCTCGGGGTCCAGAGCTCTCCCTTGCTGGGTCTGGAGCTCTCCCTTGCTGGGTGATCTTCAGCATCTTTGCAAGACGATTCAAATGGCAGCGATGGAGTTCCCAGCACAGCACTACTGTGTGATGTAGGTTCTACCTGCATACAACACAGTGGCTCCGTAGATATTGTCTGGTAAGCAGTCCCATGCATCTTAGCTCCCATTTTCCTTCTCCTTTGGAGTCTTCCACACACTCTGACATCCACCTCCTCACCTTTGTGGACATCCCTGGAAAGCATACTGACAAGGCAAATGAGCTTATCCACACTATTCAATATTTTCAATGGCATGGTGCTGATTGGGGAGAGCCTGTGTTTCCTTGGTGTTGATAGGGCAAAATTAGCAAAAGCAGCAGAAGAGTGATCTGTCCTTTGCTCCATCTCAGCCTTAGAGGCTGTATTGCGTGCACCATCTCCTGTGGACACAAAGCCAGGAACCACCTCCCTGCTTACCTTAGATGAAGGGTGGTAGCTGACCTTGGTGCTACATTGCCAACAGTGACTAAGAGGGAGAGATCCCTCTCTGACTGGCAACCCTGGGCCATGAGGACTGCTATTATTATTCCAGTCACAGAAGCAGAAGCTGAGGCAAACAGAGTGATTTATAAAGCATCATGCCACTAGTATGTGTCTGAGGAAGGATTTGAACTCTGGGCTTCCAAGTCCCCCTGTGATCCTCAGCTGTCATGAATATGAGCAATTATTCAAATGGATCTGGGATTTCATCCATGTGGCTGTGCCCTACAACAGTGCAATTCAAACCCTTTCATACCTGTCCATCTTGTCCCACTCCTGCCCATATACTCCCATAAATTTAGGTTCAAGAATAAACCTACTGTGGCTTCTCTTCACCTTTGACCCATCATTTCTAGTTCAGTCCCATGATCCCTTTTCTTTACACCAGTCTTTCAAATACAAGAAGACAATATCCCTTTTAGACTTGGAGGGGAGAAACCATCTTAAGTGATCAGTTCTCAAATCCTTTTAATAATGGCTTCATTAGAAGGATGTTTTAACAGGAAAGAAGAAAGAAGGGAAAAGGACGTTCCAGTGAGAAAATCCCAACACAAATTGAAGGATATTCTGCCATAGTTAAATGACATATTCAAGATCACACAGCTAGTATGTGTCAAAGGTGGTACCTGAATCATCCCTGCCTGACTTCCAGAGCATGCTCTTTGTCATTAGGACACACTGCCTTCTAATAGTATCTTTAGATGATATAATCTGAAAGGGACTTTGGTGATTTATTCTGCAGTCCTTCCCTCTTCTCCTTTGTTTACACATGAGAAAATGGAGAGCCAGAAGTTGTATCTGTGTTTTATTTATACCACATGCAGAGTCCGGATGCTCAACAAGTGCTTCTGAGCCTAATAATTTTCTTCCAACCTTTACAAATTGCAAAATATTTTCAACACAATACTATGAGAAAAGGGCAATCATCACCACTACTGCCCCAATTCTACAGACAAAGAAATCAAGGCTCAGAAGAAGTCCAATAACATGCACGGGTTCATTCAACTGTTAAGGATCCCAGTGGAGATTCAACCCTTGTTCCAAGAATAGAACTAATTCCATCACATCCCATGTTTATAAAGAAGACATGGTCGTTGTGCTTTCATCTCAAGCATTCTATCATTCAAGGATGCACATAAGTGCCTTAGAGCTTTGAATCTGTGTGGGGCAGGAGCAGGAGGGGATCCATATTTCAAAGAAGAGAGGCGATGGAGAATGGAAAGGCTCCATCTTAGCATCATGGCACCCTGTTGGTATTCAGACCAAAAAAGGCAGGCTTTGGTAGCACACATAGGGGTGGAAGTCCCAAAGCTTCAGTGTTCTTTTATTTAAAACAAAAGGGTTGCTTGTCATTTTGTAACCTCCTAGGGATGTTTCAAATGGTTCACGAAGATCAGTGCACTCTATGTACAAAGACTTGGGGGCTTTAAAATCTTCCCATTTGAGCAAGCTTGTCATAAAAACAAAAAAGTGCAATTTCTTGGCGGTCTATGAGCTCACATCAACAGGAATTAGACAGTTAAATCTTGCTTTGGAGGACAGCTCAGGGAACATGGTTGTTTTACATATGAGAAAATGAAGGCTGGATATTATATGCGATGTGCCCATAGTTCTTCTGGGAACATATGGCAGAGTAAACACTGGACACCAGCCTTCTCAATCAAATATTTCCTGAGCATGTATAATGCTTAATATAGGGAGAGGGGGAGAGAGAGAAAAAGAGAGGGAGGGAGAGAGAGGGAGATTATGTGTATCAGGCATTATGGTTTTTCTTGAAGATACAAATTAGATGTGTACACATAAATATTATCTCCAATTTATCCTAGCTATATAGCTGGTTTGTTCATGGTAGTTTGACTATCTTTGTAGTCAATCCAAATCAATAAGCATGTATTAGTCTCCTACTATGTGCCATGCATTGTACTTGGTGTTGGAAATATGAAAAAAAGCAAAAATTTCAGTCCCTGAACTCATCCTATTAGAAGATAAAATATGTAAACAGAGAATACCCACATCGCCCTGATCAGATGTTTGCTCAATTAAATCAGCCTTTCAATCCCTTATAATCCCATGGGAAAAGGGTGAGATGCCGTCCTGGAAGCTCCAGCCTGTGGCAGCTCTTGTTGCTCCTCCATAAAAGTGGTGCAGCCATTCCTACTTGTACCCCCAGCCCTTCCACCCCCACTCTTAATCAAAGTTGGGGGTCGCTCTCTTGTTCTTTAACCATTACCTCAGACTGTTGAGCTCATGTGTGCATTTCTTCTCAGCAACCTCCTAAAACATTGAACCCAAGAAAAATCCTACATTCAATATGTATTTCTCTAAATCAAATAACCCCAGAGGTTGCACACACCATGGATTTATCGCTACAAGAAAACAAGCGATTATTCCATTTCATTTTCATGTTCTTAAGGATATCTTGTATTCTTTATACAAACGAGGAAAACAGTATTTGAGATTATTCTCGGATTGTCCTGAAAACTGTGTGGAGGACGGACTGTGGCGCCGTCCCAGTGCTCTCCAGCATGGATTCTGGCTTTGTGGCAAACCATGTCCATGCCCTGTCCCTGTGCATAGTGTCCCCTGGACTATCTGCATGCCGCTTTATGGGTACCTTGCCTTTCACCCCCAGCCCCTTTTCAGATTTCATGTTGCTTTCCCAAAGTACAATCCACACTTCTTGAGGGCAGGGAACGCTGCTCTTTTTGTTGTTATTCGGATTCCCAGAACCCAGCACAATTCTTGGCACATAATCAGCACTAAATAAATATGTGATAAATAAATAGACAACCCATAGTTATTGTCGATCTATTGAACTACGTCCATCTTGCACTGGCTCCCCCAGGAGCACAGACTCCCCCAGCACTCATTCCTAAAATACACTCAATTCTGAACTCTTGAAACTCTTGGATTCCTGTAAAACACAGCTCAAGTCCCACTTCCTACATAAAACCTTTCTTAAACTCCTCAGCTGCTAGTGTTCTTTCCCAAGAAATTAACTTGAAATCACATTTTTAATTAATCTGATGTGACACATGTATTTTATTTGCCTCTCATGAGCCCCCTACTGAAAAAAAAAAAGAAAAAGGAAATTCTGGTAAAAAATAGAACTATTCAATCATATATTTACTTTATCTTTAATTTTATTTCTATATTAATATCCATTTTGTCACTGCCTAACCTGAATTGTAAGCTTTTGGGGGGCCAGAGCATGTATCATTTTATGTGCCCGGTACCTAGCACCTGGCACAATCCCTAGAACACAGTAGGCACTTTAAAGACTTCTTGAAAGCCAACTTTCATTCCTCTCCTGGATCTGCTTCTGACATTCTGGATTTTTCTCCCATCTCTCTGCTTTATCTCATCCCACTTGGCTCAGTGCCTGGGTCCCTCTTCACTTGGAAGATGCATCCTCTCTCCAAGCCCTCTCTTCCTGGAGCATCCTTCCTCCATAATCGTACCCTTATCCAATGGTGACCCCCTGAAAGCTCTGCTTCTACCTTTCTAGTCTTCATCATCACACCCATGTGGACACCTGTTCTTCCTCCTCCTTCCTTCCCAGCTATTCTGTTCCCTTTTTTGTGTTTTATCTTATCCCATTAGAATATATGTTTTTTGAGAGCAGACGCTCTTTCTTTTTTACTTTTTCCCCCTAGCACTTAGCACAGTTCTGGACACATAATGTTTATTTAATAAATACTTGATGTTCCTTTTAGATTGTTAATTGACTTGTTGATCAATTATATATGCACATCTGACTTTCCCTCAATAGATTATAAGTTCTTTGAATGCAGGGATTATTTTATGTATATCTCTGTATCTCTAGGACCTAAGACAGTACCTAGAACACAACAAATACATAACAAATGATTGTTAAATGATTTCATAAATGAAAAAAATGATGTGGAGAGATAGTCTAATCAGATGCTTCTGTAATTAGAAACAAGTGGGGAAAACCTGGACTAGGATGGGGTATGCAAAGCAAAGATATTGTCCTGGAAGCCATTAAGATATTCTTGGGAAATGGAGGGATTGAGCTGGGAGTAAAGAGAGGCAAGCAAAATTAATCCAAAACCATACATCAGTGATAAGCCCAGAGTAAAGGAAATGCAAAATAAAGCTACTGATAGATAGTCATAAGGAAGCTTGAGGAGAGTTCACTTAATGAAAGAAAATAAATTTTGGATGTCATGATATTCCACCACAAAAGTCATATTCCAACAACTCCTCCTAGCGGGGAGGTGACCCCTGTGGGGTCTCCAAGATTATGTCCATGAACACAAGCTCTGGCAGAGCTGACCAAGTTCTGTGGGGCTCAGATCTGGAAGGCTCTCCCTCCTCAGTCTCGTGCCCTCTTCAAGAATCAGCTTAGTATGTTTTACCCACTCTGCTCCTATGTAAAATGTGCTTATTTATTTTTGTGTTCTATTTTCCACATTAGGATGTAAACTCCTTGAGGGCAAGGAACGTTTTTCCCTCTGCCATTCCCCTTTGTTGTTGGACACACAGAATTGAGTTAGAGCCCCGATGAATGGCCGTTGTTTGATGAATTGGCTGGAATATAGTCTAGCTGTGGCTTGTAGGCAGGTGGTCTGAGCTAAGCCATTCATCAGCTGATCGTCCCATAGGATGAATATTTCTGCTGCAACCGTTCTCACAAACCACAGGAGGATTACAATCTGCCTTGATGGGGAGGGTCCCTCGCTGGAAAATCGCCCGTTCTTCAAATACTGAAACCTACTAAGTTTACAAGTGTCCATTTCTTAGGATCACCGCTGGGGACTTAGGAGGGACCTCAGGGGACATCAGCACGACTCATTTTATAGATGCAAAAATTGAAGACCAGAGAGAGTTTAAGCAGTTTCTCCAGTCACACAGCAAGCAATGAGTAGTGAAGGAAAAGATGAGAAGTCAGAGCTTGAGGTGCAGCTTGGAAATCATCTGTATACGAGAAATAATAGCTTGATGCTTGGAAGGACTGGATTTGGACCACCATGAGTGACATGACGGACTAGGATGTGAGGAGATGGGCAATTTAGGTGGGATACCTGCTCCCAAGGTTAAACCCTATGAGGCAAGGCTAGACATCATGAGAAAAATAAGGGGGCTGTGAAGAGCAGTCAAGGACTTTGCTGAAGGGGAGAATTTCTTCTCTCCAGGACACATGGCCAGCGTCTCTCCCAGGGGCCGATACAGCCCCCTCCAAGTTAGCTGTAAGATTTTTTTTGAAGAAGGGTAATTTTCCTTCAGAGCCAGGTGAGGAGCTAATGCTCAAGCAAAAAGGCCCCTCACCTAGGCTGAGGCAGTGGGAAGAATGGTGAGTTAAGAACAGAAGGCCTGGGTTCAAATCCCAGTTTTTCCCCTTTCCTCCCTGTGTGACCTTAGGTAAATCACTAGACTCCCAAAGATTCTATTTTCCTCCTCTGTAAAATGAGGAGCTTGGACTAAGTAACGCTTAAAGATGCTCTCACTTCTAAATGGATGTTCCATAGCATCAGAGTCTCCTCCCAGGCTAACCCCATGGTAATGCAATCCACACTTTGTCCATTTGCCTTTGAAAGCCAAGGGATGGGTTTGATTTTCCTGCACATTTTGCAGTACCCTCTAGCCCCATGCTCTGCTCTGACCATTGCTCTTTCACTGTGGCGAGAGTCATAAATTCATTTTCTTTGAGGATGTGGTGGGGCAGGCGACGGTGACAAAGACAAAGTATTCTTCTGTAAGCAGCCAGAATGAAATCATGAATAAATAAACATGGTGAACTTCCTGGCTAAATGAGGAAATGTTTATTCATAAAGAAATTCAGAACAGAGTGTGAGCAGGACCACTGCAAAGGGGGGCTACGGGGGTCTCCCCCTCTGAGAGGATACAAGATGCTGCTGTTTAGATCAGAGAAAAGAGGGGCTGCCCAGAAAGCCCCCGGAAGGGTTAGAATTGCATTTATCACATACAATAAGTCCAGTTGCAACCGTCTAGTCGAACGCTTAAACATCACTTGGGATGCCCTGAGTAACTTCTGCTAGGTCTGTCACCAGTTCCCCTCTCAGAACAAAATCATGCAAAAACGCTTTCTGGATGTTTCATTAGGCTTCTCGCCCCTTTCTTGGTCATTAATTGTTTGTGGGTGACAACCGACTGTGGGCAGTTCTTTTCTATTTATGTGCTTTCTTTTGAGTGGAATAAATGACTCCCAACCTTGATCTAATTCTCCTGAGTCAAGATGCAGGATCCTGTGGGAGTTTTAGCCTCCTTAGACACATTTGTTTGGTAGAAAATGAAATGGAATGCTGTCTGGGTCACTTTAAGGCCCGATCAAAATGCGGCATTTGGATAGTGGGAGACGCAGGGCTCAAAATGCTCACAATCTGCCCGATTTTGCTGGCGGGGACTGGGTTTTGCCTAACTGGGTTTTGGGGCAAGAGAAAGTTCTCTTAAGGTAAAAGATGAAGCCAGGTCTGGAGAGGATGTTGATGTCCGATACAAAGGGCATCAACACAGGTTTTAAAAATAATAACAACAGACGCAGAAACAACTAAGGAAACGAATGCACCTTCCTCTCCCAAGAGCAGTTTCCCTGGGGTTGGAGGCCACAGGATCCGCTGCCCTCTAAGTCATTTGTGGATGAGGATGCTGGGCAGGGGAGGTACTACTGCCGATTGAAAAGCTAACGTGCCCCCAGATCAAAGCGGATGGATCGATCTGCGTGCCCAGATAATGTTAGTACCTTCTTAGTTGCATGAAAACTAATTGGAACAATTTGCATGGATGAGAAATGTTGCTGGAAGACTTTAATCACAGAGTAGCATAATGGTTTTCTGCTTCCCTAGTCAGGGACGTGACCGTACCTGTAGGAAGATGAATTCGTGTGGAGGGTTCAGAAAACCCTCGGGCTTGGAGTTAGGGAAGAGCCATTGGGAAAGTGGTGTCGGGGCTGGGCTAGAAAGGAAGCAGAATGACAGGGAGCTCGGGGCCAGCCCCTGACAAAAGGCTGCCATTTTCCTGAGGAGTGAAGTCAGGAACAGCAGGGAATACTAGGGCTCTCTCTGTCTTTTCCTAATGAAAGCAGACACCGGGGCAGTGGCTCAAGCGCTGTTGGCTTAGAATTGTTAAGGCCTGAGTCTGAAGCCTCCTTCCAACACCGTCTATAGGTGCCATTGGGGCAGACCCTCCCCAGGGACTTTGTGTCCTGAGCCCCTCGGACTAGAGGTGCAAGTGGGCTTCCTCTCTGAGTCTCTGGTACTTTATGCTGCTTATGATGCAGATCGTCCCTAGTCTAGGACCTTTTTCATATCTCTAACAGTTCTTGGATCCCAAACCTTGGAGGACCAGATTGCCAGGCCTTGGCTATTGCTGTAGCAGAGAAGCACTGGGGCAAAGTGGGCAAAGGGCTAGCCTTGGGA
>JAJPUD010014795.1:0-14282 GCA_023553655.1 Myrmecobius fasciatus
TGCTGAGAAAAAAGTAAACTCCTTTCTGTCTCCATTTAATTTCCTCCAAAGATCTATCATACCTAACTTTTCTAACATTTTGTTTACCTCCTTAACTTCTTTCTTATTTATTTTGTGGTTTGATTTATCAAGTTCTGAGAGAGGGAGGTTGAGATCCCCCACTATTATAGTTTTGCTGTCTATTTCTTCTTGCATCTCTCTGAACTTTTCCTCTAGGAATTTCCATGCTATACCACTTGGTGCATATATGTTTAGTATTGATTTTGCTTCATTGTCTATGCTACCCTTTAGGAAAATATAATTTCCTTCTTTGTCTCTTTTAATTAAGTCTATCTTTGCTTTTACTTGGTCTGAGATCAGGATTGCTGCCCCTGCTTTTTTTTGTTCACCTGAAGCATAATAGATTCTGCTCCAGCCTTTTACCTTCACCCTGTATGTATCTCTATGTTTTAGATGTGTTTCTTGTATACAACATATTGTTGGATTCTGGTTTTTAATCCACTCTGCTATCTGCTTCTGCTTTAAGGGAGAGTTCATTCCATTCACATTCACAGTTAAAATAACTAATTCTGTATTTCCTGCCATCTTATTTACCCTAGCTTATGCTTTTCTCTTTCTTATCCCCTTTCCCTCCTCCCTACTATTTTGCTTTTGATAACCACTTCCCTCAAACAATTCTTCCCCTTTAGAGCCCCACCCACCCCTTTTTTCCACCTTTCCCTCCTGTTTCCTTATAAGTACGTCTATTATTCCCTCAGATCCAAATCTGATGAGATGGAGATTAACCAAATTCTCATTCCCCTCCCTTTTTTCCCCTCAATCATTATTGGTTTTCTTTGCCTCTACATGTGATATAATTTCCTTTATTTTACCTCCTTTTCCTCTTCTTCCAGTGTTATCCCTTTTCTACCTCTAATTTCTTTTTTAGTTTATCATATCATAATAATCATAAAATCACAATAATCACATCATAATAATCATAAAATCACAGTAATCATGTCATAATCATAATGTAATAATAGATTCATAAAATCAACCCTCATTCTATAAGTATCTATAACATAAATATAGTTCTCAAGAGTTTTTTTTTTCTTGTTACCTTTTTATGTTTCTCTTGTGTTCTGTGTTTGCAGATTAATTTTTTTGTTCAGTTCTGGTCTTTTCAGTAGAAATAGGTGAAATTCTCCTATATCTTTGAATGACCATCTTCTTCCCTGGAAGATAATGCTCATTCTAGCTGGGTAATTTATTCTTGGCTGTAATCCAAGTTCCTTTGCCCTTGGAATATCTGATTCCAGGCCCTTCGATCCTTCAAAGTAGAAGCTGCTAGGTCCTGTGTGATCCTAATTGTGGCTCCCTGATATTTAAATTGTTTCTTTCTGGCTTCTTGTAATATCTTTTCCTTGGTATGATAGTTCTGGAATTTAGCCACGATATTTCTGGGGGACTTAATTTTTGGGTTTCTTTCAGGAGGTGATCAGTGGATTGTTTCAATAAGGATTTTGCCTTCTGGGTCTAAAATATCAGGGCAGTTTTCTTTTATGATTTCCTGGAAGAGAGTATCTAGGTTCTTTTTTTTCATCATGGCTTTCAGGAAGCCCTATAATCCTTAGATTGTCTCTCCTAGATCTATTTTCCAGGTCAGTTGTTTTTCCTAGGAGATATTTCATGTTTTTCTCTATCTTTTAATTTTTTTGTTTTTGTTTGACTGATTCTTGAAGTCTTGATGAGTCATTCATTTCCAATTGTTCGATTCTAATTTTTAATGTCTTATTTTCTTCAGTTACTGTTTTTAGTTCCTTTTGCAATTGACCAATTACATTTTTTTGTTCATTGCATTCTTTTTCCATTTTTTCTATTTTATTTTGCAGTGATCTCATTTCGTTTCCCCATGTTTCGTCTAACTCCCTTTTAAGATCCTTTATGTAATCTTCAAAGAAAGCCTTGTGACATGGAGTCCAGTTTGTGTCTCTTTTGAAGCTTTTTCTGGAGTTGCTTTACCTTTAGGGGCCTCAGGATTTGAGGTCTGTTCTTCCCTCTCTCCATAAAAGTTGTCTATGGTGAGAGCTCTTTTTGGTTTTTTATTCATTTTTTTAAAGGTATGAGGTCTGTTTAAGGCAAAGGTGGGACAGCTGCTTTAATTTGCCCTGGGGCAGTTCTGCTGATTGAGTTTTTTCAGGTACTGGGCAGTTCTGCTGATTGAATTATGTCAGGTGCTGGGCAGTTCTGCTTTAGTTCACCCTGGGGCAGTTCTGCTGATTGAATTATTTCAGGTACTGGGCAGTTCTGCTGATTGAATTATTTCAGGTGCTGATCAGTCCTACTGATTGATCGCCCTAGGGTGCTGTCTAATGGCAGCTAGGTTTGATGCTCATCAGGGGTTCAGTGGTTCATAATCTACCCTCCACAAAAGGCAGACCCTCCAAACCACCTGCCTACAATCAAGACAGATTGGCCCAAGAGGCCCGCAGAAGACTCCCAGGTGTGTGAAAAGCACAACGCTTCCACTCCTGTTTCAACTCCTGTTCCAGCTCCCTGCTCCAGCTCCCTGCCCTGGTCTCCCTGTGCTGCAGTCTGGGTTCAGCAGACCACCGCCCTGCCCAATTAAGACAGACCTGTTTTGAAGTTCTTCCAGAGTAACTTCTTCTATAATCGTGTTGTCCTCCAGATATTGTGGATTTTTTTGCTTCAAAATCAGTCTAGAGGCTTCATATGTTGTTGGTTTGAGGGAAGGTTAGAGGAGGTTACAGAGACTACTGTCTGATCTCCACCATCTTGGCTCCACCCCTGGAAGTCTCAAACACAAGGTTTAAAATGCCAAAAGAAAAAGGAAAGATGTCAAAAAAAGGGATTCAAAAAATAAAATGGTGGGGAATACTTTTATCTGGGGGAGAAAGGAAAGAGATTTGAGAAGTTTTCATGAAGGAAAGAATACCTGGTTTGAGCCTTGAAGTAAAAAAAGGAGTTCTGAAAGGTAGATACAGTAAGAGTCCTCTATGAATGCATGAAGGTAGTATATGTGTAATATATAGGAAGATCCCTGAAGTATTAGTGCATTTATAAGTTTCTAACATTTAAGTTTTCATTATGACTGAATTAAGTCACACTTAATTATTAAGTCCTGCAGAACTAAGCATGCAAGAAGGGAAGTAATATGACATTGCAACTGTTTGCATGGGGAGAGGGAGAGTTCCACAATGATGACTACAAGATTTCAAACTTGAGGCTGCTGATTGTATCAGTCTTTTGGACCAGTCTTTCAACTCATTCCAAGGGCCCATAACTGTACTATGGTCCAAGGATAGTGTTAAATAGAGACTTTGTCAAATACTTGGAAATCCCTGAAAGAGGAGCAAATACTAGCAATTAGGACTATTATGAATAATTTCCTAAGCAAAAGAACTAAACATTAAAAGAAACTTAGAGTTTTAAGGGATGACAATGAGAAGAAGTATTTTAGGCAAAGGGGCAAAGTCTTTTTAAAGATATGGGAATAGGAGATGGAGTTCTAGGGACAGCAAATAGGACAATTTGGACATAATATTGGATGTATGAAAGGAAATAATGGACAATAGGTTGAAGTCAGATTATGAAGGATTTTAAATACCAAATTGAGAATTTTGTATTTTAATCTTAAAACTACAAGGAGCCATCAAATGTCAGTCAGTCAGTCAGTAAACATTTTTAAACATTTTTAACTATATGTCAGATTCTGTGCTAAGTACTATATATATATAAAAGAATCTCTTCCCTCGAGGAACCTATAATCGAATGGGGAAGCCAACTAAAGACAAATATATGCATATGTATTCATATATATGTATATGTGTATACATACATAAAATAAAAAAAATATTATTTCTTATGTAAGGATAAATGAGGGGTAGAATTTTTTTTAAAAAAAGGGAAGACTCTAGAATTAAGAAAATGAGACAGTCTCTATTTATAAGGAACTTATATTCTAATGGAGAAAGACAAGACATAAAGTCAGATTAAGTCTGTGATGAAGGCCTGCACCACGATGTTGGCAGTGTGAGAGATTCTTGGGTAAGGGAGTGATATAGTCATATTATATTAGGAAGATTATTTTAGAAGATGTGCAACAACATGGATTGGAACATAGGATAATATATTTAGAACTAGAAGGAACCTTATAGGTTATCTTATCCAACCCTCTCACTTTACTGATGAGGAAACTGAGGCAGAGGGATAATAAATAATTTACCCAAGGCCATACATACAGCTAGTAAATGGTAAATTTAGGATTTGAAACTGGGTCCTCTGA
Organism: Myrmecobius fasciatus; assembly: GCA_023553655.1. Classification (NCBI taxonomy): domain Eukaryota; kingdom Metazoa; phylum Chordata; class Mammalia; order Dasyuromorphia; family Myrmecobiidae; genus Myrmecobius; species Myrmecobius fasciatus. The sequence continues at coordinate 4,286 of JAJPUD010014795.1, forward strand.
TTCCAACTTCAGTACTTTTTAATGTCATATAGTACTAAGAATGGAAAAATTAGAATTCTAAAATAAAATCACAGGATTGTACAAAAACCAGAGACCCTGAAGAGATGTAGTGGATAGGTGAGTAGAGAAGAGATAAATGCAAGAAATATTGTGGAAGAAGGGTTGACAACTGCTTGTAAATAAAAATCAAGAAGGCAAGAGTCAAGAATGACTCACTTTAGAGAAAAATAGGTTTTGGGGTGGATGAATTTTATTTTGGCTGTATTGTTAAGATGTCTCTAGGATAAATAGTTAGAGATGTCTAACAGGCAACTTATATGGAACTGAACCTCAGGAGAAAGATGGTGGCTGGATATATTAGGGCAAGGTATCATTTACATAGAGACGATCATTGAACTTGTGTAAACTGATAGAATAAATAGAAGGCATAGAGAAGTCAGCATAGGTCATACCTAGCCTTGAGGGATACTCATGATTGGAAGACAAGATGTACATAATGATACAATAGATTGAGAAGCAGTAGTCAAACAGGTAGGAAAAAGGAAAAGTCAAGAGCAGGAGGATGGGTCCAATGTCAAAAGCTACAGGAAAGCTAAGAAGAATGAATAATGAGGAAAGAAAACCAGGTAAAATGGTTTACTGATGATTGGTAAGTTTGGTGAGATCAGCTTCAGTTCTCTTTGTGAGGCAAAAGTTAGATTGCAAGAGGTTTGAGGAGTAAATTCTGAGAGGTAAGGAGCTGGGTCAGTTATAGATTGATTCTCTCTCATCTGTATATACATATATATGTATGTATATACACACATAAGTATGTATGTGTGTATGTAGTATATCCTAAATAACTTTTTAGTAACTAGGGGAACTTCTGCATTATTCTTTTTTTATGTCTTCCCCAGGACATTATACTAAAAAAGTCAGGGAAAAGTCTGCATGGCACAGATCATAATCGAAACTGATAATTAACATTCTTCCATACTTTCAAATACATGGTGATACAATTTAACAAACAGATATTATTTTATAAATTTCCAAAAAGTCACTGCCTGTCTTATTGCTTGTAAAGGGCCTTTACCAATCCTAAAACAATAAAGAAAAGGAAAAAGTAAATAGGAAAGAAAACCATGCATCCGTTCTCCAAGGGAAAGTCTGGTTCTTTACGTAGAAGGTGGAGCTTTCCCCACAGGGGTTAGGGATGTATGGTTTGTTAGAGATCATCCTTTCACCTTTCACTTAAGAAATCAAGCCAATGTGGCTTGATCCTTGTGTAGCAATGCTGGTCCCCTACCTCTGGGAGGGCCAGGATTCTCACCCTCTCCTCCTACCCAAACGGTCCCTCTTCTCTGGGATCAGCCAGGTTGTTGTTCATTTGCTTCATTAATATCCAACTCTTCATGACCTCATTTGGGATTGTCTTGGCAAAGATATTGGAGTGGTTTGCCATTTCCTTCTCTAGCTCATTTTGCCTATTTAGAAACTGAGGCAAACAGAGTGAAGTGCCTTGCAAGGGTCAAATAAGTATCTGAGACCAGATTTTAACTCAAGAAGATGAATCTTTATGCTCCAGATTCAGCATTCTATCCACTGCACCACCTAACTCTATAACAAAACTCAGCATTGGGCCTAGGGTCCCTCCCCCTTTCTCATTCAGGGGTCCCTCTACTCTGGACCCTCCTTACCTCCCTACCCCATATACATAATTTAGTCATTGACTATATTAAAAAGAGAAATTAAATCATGCTTTCTGTTTTATGAGAAAAAGTTAGTCACTGAAGAAATGTAAGAAGCTCCCCCCATAGGAATTAGGGATTAGGGACCTGCTTTCAAATAGAATTCACCTCCTCACTCTTCAGTTGAGAAACCAGTTTGTCCTAGGTAAAAACTATTCCACAATTCCCTTACTGAATAAAGCCATCCAACTGAGATTCACATAAACTTTCTAAGTATTTCTTTCCATACAGGGAAGACCAATTTTTTCTCTAGGGATCCCTATGCCATAGGTGATCCCTTTGGAGGTCTAAGAAAATTTCTTCTAGATCTTTATGTCAAAGAACATTTGTAATTCTCCCTCCCCCCTTCATTGGATTCCTGTGCCTGCAAGAGTAGTCTAAGTAAAGTTCTTTTGACTCATCCCTGAGTGGAACACACAGATTAATTTAAAACAAATAGATGTGAGGCTCAAAAAGGGTGGGAGGGGGATTAGAAGAAGGACTGAAAGTCTGTAGAGTTGATCATTCAGAGTTCTTAGGCCAGCTGGCAATCCTACCCTTTAGACGTACATTCCATAAGAATCTCAAACAAGCAAGCTGTCTGAACTCATGTCACAATAAGGCAAACATCCTATGTCTGCTTGATGGTAAAGAGAAAAATATAAACATTTATTAGCTAACTTAGTGTGTGGTAAGTGAACTGTTAGACATTAGTACTTAAGGGAAACAAAATTCATATTTTTCATATTAGTTTTGGTACTTATATTTGGTATAGTAATACAATAGATATTGGCAAAAAAGCATTCAAATAAAATTTTTAAAATATGGATCTAAGGAAATATCCCTGAAAATATTAAAATATAAAATAAAAGAGGGAGAAAAAAAGAAAATCTAAAAATCTGAAATTGAGTGGTCAATAGCAAAAGTCTTTGGTGGGTGATGTTTCAAGCTGGTACCTGAAAATGCAAAGGATACATTATTATTGCTTTTTTATTGTGGTTAGTGTATTTATTTTTTAATACACTTTGCCTTATGAATCTTGTTGGGAGAGAAAAGTCAGAGCAAAAGGGAAAAATCGTGGAAGAGATTTAAAAAAAAAACAGAAAAAAGAAGTTAACATAGAATGTGTTGATTTACACTCAGTCTCCTTACATATTTTTCTGGATGCAGATAGCATTTTCTGTCCAAAGTCTATTGGAATTGCTTTGGATCACTGAACCACTGAAAAAACCACGTCTTTCATAGTTTATCATTGCACATTCTTGCTATCATCGTGTACAATGTATTCTTGGTTCCACTTGTTTTTCTCAGCATCACTTCATGTAAACCTTTCTAGGCCTTACTATAATTAGTTTGTTCATCATTTTTTATAGGACAACAATATTCCATTACTTTCATATACTACAGTTTGTTCAGTCATTCCCCAATTGATGGGCATCCACTTCTTTACTATCATAAAAAGAGCTCCTATAAATATTTTTGCACATGTGGGTCCTTTTCCCTCCTGTAAGATTTCTTTGGGATACACACCCAGTAATGGCACTGCTGGGTCAAAAAGCATGCACAGTTTTATAATCCTTTTGGCATAGTTCCAGATTGCTCTACAGTATGGTTAGATCATTTCACAATACCATTAATGCATGTGATTCTGTTTTCCCACATCCCCTCCAACATTTAGCATTATCTTTTCCTATCATCTTAGCCAATCTGAAAAGTACGAGATGGTAGCTTGGAGTTTTGTTTTAACTTGCATTTCTCTAAACAATACTGATTTAGAGCAGTTTTTCATATAACTAAAATGGTTAAATTTTGTCATCTGAAAATTGTTTGTTCATATCCTTTGACTATCAATTGGGGAATGGCTTGTATTCTTATAAATTTGACAGTTCTTTATATATTTTAGAAATGAAACCTTTATCAGAAATACTGTGTGAAAAGATTTTTTCCCATCTTTTTACTTCCCTTTTTATCTTGTTACTGTTGGTTTTGTTTCTGCAAACACTTTTTAATGCATTGTAATCAAAATTGTCTATTTTGCCTGTCATAATGTTCTCTAGTTTTTCTTTAATCATAAACTACTCCCTTCTCCAAAGATCTGATAGGTAAATTATCTTTTGTTCTAATTTGTTTATACTATCATCCTTTATGCCCAAATCATGTATCCATTTTGATTTTATTTGGTATGGGTTGTGAAATATAGGTCTATGCCAGTATTCTGACATATTATTTTCCAGTTTTCCCATCAATTTTTGTCAAATACTGAGATCTTATTCCAGAAGCTGGAGTTTGGGGATTTATCAAATACTAGATTGCTGTGATTAACTACCCTTGATTATTGTGTTTTGTGTATCAGATATGATATTATTCCAAACACAATCTCACATGTAATTCATACTCTAAAAGTTATTTTCTCAATATCTACTATCATTGGCAAGACAGATTCTGAGAGAGTTGCCTATTCCTCTTTTTGGTCCAGTGTAGGGAGCCATATCCAGTAATGGAGAGGTTGGCGAAAGATGCACTGTTTTCATTTTTTTTTATTTTTTTATTTTTTTTATTTTTTTATTTTATTTTATTTGCAAAACATATGTATGGGTAATTTTTCAACATTAACCCTTACATAGCTTTCTGTTACAGATTTTTCCCCCCGACTCCCCGCCCCTCCCCTAGATGGCAGGATATCCACTACGTGTTAATTATGTTAAAATATTTGGCAAATCAAATATATGTATACATATTTCCAAACTTATCATTGTTGTGCAAGAAAAATCGTATCTACACAGAAGACATATCAGATAAAGGAAACACAATTAAGCAAACTTCAATCAAAAGTATGAGAATGTTATGTTGTGGTCCGCATTTCACATCCCTCTCTCTGGGTGTATATGGCTTTCTTCAGTGAACAATTGGAAGTGGTTTGAAACCTTTCATTGTTGAAGAGAGCCATGTCCATCAGAATTGATCGTCATATAGTATTGTTGTTGCCGTGTATAATGATCTCCTGGTTCTGCTCATTTCACTCTGCATCAGTTCATGCAAGTCTCTACAGGCCTCTCTGAAATTGTCCTGCTGGTCGTTTCTTACAGAACAATAATATTCCATAATATTCATATACCATAATTTGTTCAGCCATTCTCCAATTGAAGGGCATCTATTCAGTTTCAAGTTTCTAGCCACTACAAAAAGGGCTGCCACAAACATTCTTGCACATGTGGGGCCCTTTCCTTCCTTTATGATTTCTTTGGGATACAAGCCCAATAGAAATGCTGCTGGGTCAAAGGGTATGCACAGTTTGATAATTCTTTGAGCATAGTTCCAAATTGCTCTCCAGAATGGCTGTATCCGTTCACAGCTCCACCAACAATGGGATGCACTAATTTCAAAAGAGTTCTAGGTTTCCATAAATATCAGAAGGTGGAAGGAAGTAAGGCAATTCAGGAGGAAGAAGTCTTTGGTGAATGGGGAGTTTGTTAACAATAATAAAAAGGAGCAATAATGTTTGTTAGCAATAAAAAAGGAGCAAAGTTTGTTAGCAATAATAAAAAGTGTGCAAGGAGCACAATAGAAAGGGAAAGAAAGATAAGGTAGGAATCAGGATGAATAGAGATAAGGTGAAGCTATGATAAAGCAGGAGAGGCAGAAGGAAAGAATATTGAGAAAGGGAGAGTTGGGAAATTGATATTTGTAAGAGAAAGTAAAATTTGACAAGGATTCCTAGTTACTTTTTTCTCTCTGAGACACAAGAGGAAAAAAAAACAACAACAACAATAAGACAGCTATAGGTTGGGCACAGTCAATTAATCCTTGCTGATCAAGACCCCAGGGGACTGAGAGGGGATTGTGAGATTCATCTCATACCTGCTTAGGAGAACTAATTGCAAAATATTCAGCATGAGCATTATTGTATTGTATTGTTAAATGGTATGAATCAGGACTTGATTTATAATTTTCCTATTGTATAGACCCATGGTGTCAAACTCAAATAGGACCAGATCTCTGCAGGGAATATTAACTTAGAAAACCACGCATTAACATTATTTGGGTTGTGTTGTATTTTTTATTTTGTTCTACATTTCTCAATTTCATCTTAATTTGAAAATTTGAGTTTTATGGCCAAAGGATGAGTTCCATACCTCTATTCTAGAATTAGGCAAGTGATAGAGAAAATGTCAACACAGCAGATTAAATTTAAAAATATGTTGTGCCTATTTTTTAGAGATCTGATGACAAAATATTTATCAGCATATCTCTAGCTCTGATTGAATCTCCACATTGCTAGTTCCTTTTCTTCATCCCGAGATGACAATGGATGGTGCGCAGTCAGAAGGATTGTGCTAAACCACAACATTTGCTGAGCTTTTAGTCTTTCCTGATGTCTGTATACCTGTTTCTGAAAGAGATTTGGGTGCTGAGAAGTTTGGTTTCATTTCTGCTTACAATTCTGAGGAAGTACAAGAAGGAAACCACATCATCAACCTAAGTCTTAGCTCCCTAAGACAATTAACACTTCAGCTATGTTTTAGTACTTTTTAAGGAAAGATACCAATTCAGACCAAATGTTAGGGAAATTCGGTAAATATTCTTCTGCCACAGATAAAATTCAGCCACCTTTATTTAGCATTTGAAATATCTCTTAATTTGTCTCTAACCTATCTTTCCAAATTGGTTTCATATTGCTCCTCTCACTCACTCTATTCATGGTCATCTACTTAATGTTCCCCCAGGATGATGTTCCTTATCTTGCTGCTATGACTTTGCATTGGTTATTTCTTAATTTAAAGTCTGTGTAATTTTTAGAATTCTTTGCAGGTAGGTGGTACAATGGATAAAGGCCTGGAATGAGAAAAAAACTGAGTTCAAATTTGATCTCAGACAGTTATTAGCTGTGGGACCCACAACAAGGCATTATACCTGTTTGCCTCAGTTTCCTCAACTGTAAAATGAGAATAATAACAGTATTTGCCTCACAAGATCATTATGAGGATCAAATGAGATAAGAATTTTATAGCACTTAGCACAAGCATTTAATATTTCTTTCTTTCCACTCTCCCTCCATTCCTTTCCTCTTTTTTCCATCCTTCTTTTTGTGACATTGTATTATTCTCACCATAAAAGAAAAAAAAATATATATATATATAACTAAATAACAATGAATTCATCACTTGTTGGCCACATTACTGTTATGATCCTCCCTGTATTTAATCAAATAAGTCTGTTGTAAAACCATATTCAAAGCCTTTTAACACAGTAGACTTTGCTGTAGCTTGTAGTCTATTAGCATGGCATCTGAGAATCTAGGGGCACCTCCATTACATGACATGGAATTGGAGTAGGATTTACTAGAGGTAAACATCTTTCTTTATAACATATAGCTGTCGCTCCTGGCTCTGCCCTTTAGGACCAGGTAGAACAAATATATACATACATATATACACATCTAAAAATAGATTTTTCCCCACATGGCATCTTTTCTAATACTTGCAGTGAGCTATCATTTTTCACACATTTTCTCTTACTTAAGCCAAATAATTCTGGTTCCTTCCATAAATCCTCATATCTATATATTTTAGTGTCAGATGATTTATGATTATGGAATCATAAATATTATAAACATTCAGAAGAGAAATCAATGAAGAATTAGTAGTCTTCAAAGATAGGGATAGCTTCCTTTCTGACTTTGTTCTTCCAGTGTTTAACACAGTGCCAACCACACACTAGTTGCTTAATAAATGTTTGAAATGACTTGAACGGTCATATAAAATTGCACAAAGGAGGTGGAATTTGAGCTGAGGATTTGGGGACTGAGCATGCCCATCCTTGGCATGACATGGGTCTCACAAATGCCTACTCATACACAGAGAGCTGGCAGAAGAGTATGGTGGCTCTAGTATTGGTGCCCTCAGCAGTGGTGGGTGGCACAAGGGAGACAGCTGACTTCCTGGCAACTGTGGGGTAAACAATGTAAACCAAGTAGAGGCAAGAGGAAAGTGTGGGGGCCAAGAAATTTAGTCAGATATCAAAGGGAACAAGGGGCCACCAGGCCAGAGAAGTAACAGTTGTGCCAAAGAGAAATACTGCACCCTCCAAAGCAAACAGAGGAAACTCCTGCACAATACCCAGCCTTGGGCAGATAACATACTGAACAGATTCAAAGGCATTGTGTTCTCCTGCTCTACAGGGGATAAAGAAGTTGGGGGTGGAGCAAAAGGGATTTTAAAAGTCTTCAAGTATGTGAAAGGTTGGCAGGTAACCAGCTGTTTTTCTTTGCCTTTGAGGGTAGGGGAAAAAAAAAAGAAATAGTATTTATGTTGCAGCAGGAGGCATTTAGAAGAGACACAAAAGAGCATTTTGACAGTAACACTTATTGAGTGGTAGTTTTGAAATACCAATTACAATCCTGCCATGCCCTTCTTCCCTGGGGCTATTGAAGAAAAAAAGAGGTTTGGCCTAATAGGTACACTCAACTAAAAGTAGGGGATGAATTATATGACCCCCCCCCATTCTTGTCCATTTCATCCGAAGAATTCTGAAACTGTAAATAACCATGGTCATTCTGGTCCAAAGAGTAAGGCTATTTCTTGAATTTATCTCTCCTTATTCTCAAAGTGATGTTAGTGTCTTTTTATTATACCCTTCCTCTTTTGTTCATGTAACTGTTCAAATAATTCAATAAGAACAGAATGTAACTAAGTAACTGATACTGGGCATCTCCCAAGGGACTATGTCTATTACTTCTTTGGCTCCACTTTGATATCAATATCTTAATATAGGTTGTCTTTCTCTGATGGGAGTTGGCTTCCTTTGTTGGAAATGGAATTTAATGTATCCAATTTGTATCCAATTTGACTATCTGGAAGGATAATAGGAGATGTTCTCTGCTGATGGGTAAACATATGCAAAGCTATGTTTAATGGAAACAGGAGGAGTTCTGGGCATGTGGGTGGGTAGTCTTTACTTTGGGGGTTAAAACAAATAGAGCTTACTCCCTGAGCTCAGTGAAGATTATTGAAACTAGTTATTAAGGTTGACTACTCCAGTAAGTCTCAGTAGTATATATTAGATCAAATAATGCAATAACCTCTAAATTGATACATAATCTAAATTTAAAAGTTCATATTATATAAACATTAGAAAAGGAAAGGAGATACTTTGAACTACAGCTTCATAGGGAACACATACATAAATAAGGGACAGAGATGATCATAAAAAATAAAGGGGAAATAAAATTGAAAATATTTGCATAGGTAAAGGAAACAGCATGAAAAAGAAAACAACTGGGAAATTTTTTTTTTCACAGTACATATCTCTGATAAAAGTCTAATATCCAAGATGTATAAATAATTGATAGTGATAGATAAGAATAAGAGCTATTCCCCAGTAGAAAAAAATGGCCAAAGGACATGAAGAGTCAATTTTCAAATGAATATAAATGTTAGCAATCATATAAAAATATTCCAGATATCTAATTGTTAGAGAAATATAAGTTAAGTTCCTCCTCAGATACAATAGATGGCAAAAATTTTTTTAAATGAGGAAAAATAGTCATTGATAGTCACTGTTATGGGGAGTACAGGAGAACTATATGTTTCGATTATAGATCTGTAATTTGAAAAAAGTTGGTAAAGTGAAAAACTATTTTAATCCAACATCCTAGTATTAGTTGTATACCCCAAAGAAATCAAGGATAGGTGGGAAAGGTCTAAGACATTTATAATAATATTTTTTGTATTCATAAAGAACTGGAAATGAAACAGGTGCTGATCAATTAGTGAATGACTGAACAAATTTTGGTATATGAACATATGGAATATTGACTATAATGATTTCATTTTATCCATAATAACCCTGGATACTATTATTTAACCTGTTTTATAGATGGGAAAACTAAAGTGAACTGAAGTCAGGTGATTTGCCAAGTCACACAAATGTAAATATCTGAGATTGTCTTTGAACTTATGTCTTCTTGACCTCAAGTCCAGCAGTCTATTCACTGACAGCTAGTTTCCTCAGAGAAACATTTGTATTAAAATGATGTAAAATGAAATGACCAATAGAATAATATACATGTAAAAACAACAATAGTATGAAGAAAAATAACTTCAAGAGACCTCAGAGTTTTGATCAAAGTTGCAAATAATAAAGACTTCAAACATTACTGATTAATCATAGCTCCCATTTCTTGACAGAGAGGTGATGGACTTAAGATGCAGAATAAGGCACATACACTTTCTCAATTATGTCCAGTGAGTTTATTTGTTTTGCTAAACTTTATATATATATATATATATATA
>JAJPUD010014795.1:14382-39770 GCA_023553655.1 Myrmecobius fasciatus
ATATATATATATATATATATATATATATATATATATATATATATATACATATATGGAAGGATTGCTACCTGAAGGAAGGGGGAGTGGGAATCATTGGATAGTTGATACTGACAGATACATACACACAAATAGCACAAGTGAAACTAATTGCTTTTAATTCACAGAAGAAAATAAGAAAATGAAAGGGATATAAATGAATAATTCAGCTTAGTTACCACTCTACTAAATGAAATACGTATATACATATATATATATATATATTTCTTAAAACTGTACATTTACAGATAAGCAGTTTCTTATGTAAGCATTTTAAATATATTAACCATGTTTGTGTTTGTAAATGATTGCCAAATTCAAAATAAAAAGAAACCTTTAAAAACAGAAAATATATTTGAAATGAGAAATATTATATTATATTATATATCTATTTACAAAGTACTTCTTCCTCTTCTATGTTTTTCCATTTCTTCACCTCATCTCAGGTGATTACTCCCATGAAAAGGTTTCTTTGATCTCCTGAATTGTTAATGTTTTCTCCTGTCTCAAATTACCTTCCATTTATTTAACTTTAAACATGTGATACATATCCTATTTTAGTACAGTGTAAGCTCCCCGAGAATGGGGATTTTTTTTTCAAATTTGTGTCCCCAGAATTTGGCTCAGTGCCTCACACAATGGGTGTTAAGTAAAAATATTTCTCTCTCTCAGACATAAGGGAACTTTATCTTAATCCAGGGAATTTTAAATTTTAACTTGGATCGTTCTTTTTGCTTTGGTTAATTGGGTATGGTGACTAAATCTACACACATGTAACACTTTCTGTCCTTATTAGAAGGCTTTCATAGCTTTAGATTAAAAGATTGGAGAACGCTCTGTAAAAATGAAACCCAAAAGCTGATTACAAGGCATCCAGCAGCCCTCTGTACTGTTCAATTCTTTCATTAAAAGTTAGATTTTCTAACATCATCTCTTAGTTAGCATGAAAATGAATTTGAGCCAAGGAAGCACAACCATTATTTCCTGCCCAGTGGGCAAGTATTACTGATTTTATTATACCTGTCTCTCAGCAACAAAAACCTATTGTTTTGTGCTGTATTTTAGTTTTTTTAAATCCTCTTTATCTTTCTACTTCTATACAATTGTGTCACATTCTTTCAAATATCTAAGGAGTTTTCATGTCTTTTCTTTTTTTCTGGGCTAGTTCTTTCAGATGATCCTTTTCTACCTTTGACTGGGTGACCTCAATTTTCTGTCTCTTTTCATTTTGTAATTTATCTATTATATTACCTATTATACATAAATATATACATATATATATTTATAGCTTACTATGAAAATTATTGGTAATGTGATAAAAAAGAAAAAGTCAAAGAATGTCAATGCTTAGCATTCAAATAAAAATCAGTTCCTTGAATTTCTGAATAAGGATGTTGCACAGAGCCCCAGTTGGGGTATAAGATCTTTAATTACATTCATAAATGTAGTCTAAAGAGGAACCTTCTCCCGACTCAAATCCCTATCCCATCTCTGTGCCTCTTACCCCCAGCCTCTAGGAATCCAGACTGGCTTGACTGTAGCCATGTGTATTGTGGTTTATCACATGGAGACTTCATTGTTTTTCACTGTAGACCACAACATGCAATTTGTGGGAAAGTGAGCTCATTTTGAGGCAGAAGATTTGATGTCTCTCATTCCCTTCTTCAGGGTTTTTTGTTGTTCTTGTTTTGGGATTTTTTTTGTTTTGTTTTTTTCACTTAACATGCTAAATCATTCTTTCAGCATTTTTTCAATATGTAATAAAATCTTTAGAGGGAAAATGACCCCATGTTCCCCATTTAAAGAGACAAATAAACCTGTCAATTCTGAAAAAGTAGGGGTAAAGGACTAAATCTGAAAAAGATGTATCCTCAAAGAGAAAATCCATTTGTAACTAATTGAGGAAAGAGAGACTGTGCAGACATCAAGTGTTCCACTAATTGGACCTAATACTGATTGTTTCCCCACACACACTTTGTCTTATGTGTCACAAAGGACAGAAGGACCCAAGGCTTCAGTTCTAGTTTGAGTCTTCCTAATTCACTGGGATCTAAAAGAGAATGGAAACTTCCAAAAGAAGAAATTAGACAGGAATCTAGATGTCATAGGCAGATATCCTTGCTCTGTCTTTCCCTTCTATAATTTTGTTCAAGAGTTGGAAGTGACCTCAGAGGCTATCTAGTTCAACTTATAACTAAATAAGAATACTCTCCATCATATACTTGAAAAGATGACAGTTTTTTTTTGTTTTGTTTTATGTTTTGTTTTTCTTTTTTTCTGGAAGACCTCCAGTATGGGAAAATATAATAGGCAATCATTTTCATTTATGTATTGCTCTAAATGTTAGGATGGCTTTATTCATCTATACCAATTCTAAATCTAACTCCCTAGAACTTGTTGAATCTATAGTATTTCTGACCTCTGGAGCCAAACAAAGCACATCTAATCTCTCTTTTATCTAGTAGTTCTTAAACACCTGAAAAGTATTATTGTATCAACCTTAGTTATTTTCTTGTTCTGGCTAAACATCCTCAGTTACTTCAACCAGTTTTTGTATTATATTATCTTGAAGTCTTTCACCATCATTTGTCCTCTTTTGGGCAACAATTAAATTACAAAAGTAATTCCTAAAAATATTCAGAACTGAACAACATATTCTAATAGTTATCTGATCTGACTTAGACATAATATAGGCTTCTTGTGAAGCAGGATAAGTTTTCATTGGTTTCTTGGCTGCCATCTCATATTAGTGACTCATACTAATTAAGTTTACAATCTTACAAAAGTCACATATTTTTCACATAAACTTGGACATAAATGGGGCTGCTAGGTGGCGTAGAAGATTGAATGTCAGGTCTGGAATCAGGAAACAGAGTTCCATTACTTTATGTGACCCTGGGCAACTCACTTAACCTTATTTGCCTCAGTTTCCCCATCTATAAAATGAGCTGGGGAAGGAAAAAGTGACCACTCCAGTATCTTTGCCAAGAATATTCAATCACAAATAATCAGACATGTCTCAACAATAATAGCATGACCTAGATAACTCCCTCACCTTGTACATATATATTCTTTTAAAAAATTATTTTTTGTTTTTACCACAAGTCTAAGGCTCTGCATTTATCTTTGCTTTTGGCAGAGGAAAGACTTTCCTATGTATCCAGATTCCCTTCCCCTTTTTTCTATTTTATCATAGCATGCGTCTGCACCCACTTTATTATAAGTTCCTTTATGTCTTCTGTTTCTATTTTCTTTCCAGGTTTAAGCTTCAAAGTACTTTGCTATTTTTCACTTCTAAACCCTGAGCAATATTTACCACCACTTTTATTCCTTTCTCCCTTGTGCTCAGGAGAGTACTCAGAGAACATTTTTGTGTTAAGGTCACTGAGTATCAAAATATATTCTTTCTTTCTGGAAGATCTTTTAAATTTCATCATTGAATAACTCATTTTCACTCTCTGCAGCAAATGTTTTACATGGATTGAAGTTATTTTCTCTATTTTATTTGTTTATGTTCCTCATGAACTTTATAGTCCAAGGATTGACCCAGGGTTTAGTGAAATGATATGTTATGCTGTCTTTTGGTACATAACAAAATTAACATGGCAATTCTTTTACTTGCCCTTCTGAAGATATCTTGTAAGTTCTTTCATTTAGTTGGATTCCTTTCATCAACTTTTTGATCAATGGACAAGGAACACAGGATTAGAATGCAAACAATATTTTCTTTTTTTTTCTTTTTGCTGAGTCAGTTGGGGTTAAGTGACTTGCCCAGGGTCACACAGCTAGGAGGTGTTAAGTATCTGAGATCAGATTTGAACTCAGGTCCTCCTGACTTCAGGGCTGGTGTTCTAACCACTGTACCACCTAGCTGCCCCACAAACAATATTTTCAAGGGCCTAAAAATTGCATAATTTCTTGTCCCATCATGGCAGAGTTTTAGTTTTATTCATTTCTGAGACTCACCCAGCCAGAGGATTCACCATCTCATTGTTACCTATGAGAGATCAGCATCTTGGTACTTAGGCTGATCCTCAGAAGCACATATAGCTCCAGTCTCTGGAAGCACACTCACACCTCTTCTAATTTGGTACAGCCTATCATGTTTTTGCTTGGGAAAAAAAATTTTTTTGCTTATCCCATTAGTCTTTTTTTTTAAGCTTTTATTTGCAAAACATAGGTATGGACAATTTTTTAACATTGACCCTTGCAAAGCTTTCTGTTACAAATTTTCTCCTCCTAGTCCCCACCCCTCCTCTAGACATCAGGAAGTCTACTACATGTTAATTATGTTGAAATACTTGATAGATCGAATATGTGTATACATATTTTTACAGTTATCTTTCTGTGTAGGATCTACAAGAAAAAAAAACTGAGAAGGGAAACATAATGCAAGCAAACCTCAATAGAGAGCATGAAAATGTTATGTTGTGGTCCACATTTCATATCCCTCTCTCTGGGTGTATATGGCTTTTTTCAGTGAACAGTCGGAAGTGGTTTGAAACATTTCATTGTTGAAGAGAACCATATCCATCAGAATTGATCATCATATAATTGTCTTGTTGCTGTGTATAATGATCTCCTGGTTCTGCTCATTTCACTTAGCATCAGTTCATGCAAGTGTCTCCAGGCCTCTCTGAAATTGTCCTGCTGGTCATTTCCTACAGAACAATAATATTCCATGACATTCATATGCCATAACTTATTCAGCCATTCTCCAACTGATGGGCATCCATTTAGTTTCCAGTTTCTAGCCACTACTAAAAGGGCTGCCACAAACATTTTTGCATGTGTGGGTCCCTTTCCTGCATTCAAGATCTCTTTGGGATATAAGCCAAATAGAAACACTGCTGGGTCAAAGGGTATGCACAGTTTGATAACTTTTTGTTGCTTGGAAAAATTTACATCACCTTCACTTCATGATGAGGCATCAGGAAACTACTTTCATGAAGTAATACTAGATCTTAAGCTGGATGCCCAAAGGCACAACCTTGAGAATGAGGAGGTGGGGTAAGATACAACATTCTGTTCTCCTAGAGAAGCTCAGGTCTGTAAAGTTTGCATTCTAATAAGGGAGACAACATACACACATGTAGGTATATAGAAAAATATTTTTAAAAATATACAGAATATATAAATATGTATAGAGAGATAATATAAAGTAACTACAGCGTAACTTTAGAATGGAAACCATTAACAACAGAGGAGACCAGAAGATGCTACTTAGGGTGAGCCCAGATAAGTATTCCAAAAGGCAGAAGTGAGAAGGAAGAACTTTTCAGGCATTGGGAAGATACCCAGTGCCAAAGAGACACAGAAATGAGAGAGAATGTAGTGGGTGAGACAACAATTAAATCAGTGTCTTTAGACAATAAAGGGCATGGAGGGAAATATATGTAATAAGAATAGGAAGGAACCACATGATTGAAAAGAGTTTTAAGTATCAAACTGAGTTTATATTTCATCCTAGAGATAACAAGGAGTCCCTGAAAAAAGTGGCAACATGGTGTAATCTGGACTTTTAAAAAAATCACTTTGGCAATTATATGGAGGAAAAACTGAAGTGAGGAGAAACTTGAAACCGAAAGACCAATTAGAAAACTACTATTAGAATTAGAGAGAAAGTGATGATTCTGGGTTTAGAGTGGTGGCTATGTGAGTGGAGAGAAATAGACATACATAAGAGAGATTGTGGAGAGACTTATGACAAGATTTAGCAAGTTTTTAGAATACATATTCGATGAGTGAGTAAGGAATCAATTATGGCAGTGAGGTTGTGAATGTGGGTAACTAGGATGGAGATGTCCTCTACAATTATAAGGAAATTTGGTGGGTTTGAGAGAAAGATAATGAACATCTGTTTTACATATATTGATTTTGATACATCCCTTCCTAGACTGTAAGGGCAGGAACTAGGTCTTTTTTTAAAATAACCTCTTTTAAGAACTTGGTGTTCTGCTTTATATATAGCAGCTTCTTAATGAATGGTGATTTGAATTTTTTTACTCATATTCTATGACAAGAATGAGTGTAAAAAACATCAAGAGTAGTGGCTTGCGTAGTCATTTAAGTTATAAATTGAATGGAGCTTATCTTTTGTGACTTTTAACTTCCCACCAGAGCCTTCCTGATCCTGTGCATCAATCCCTTCTCTCTTTATGCAACACCAGATGCTCCCCTGAAGTATCTCCCTCTCAGAAAAAGTGACTCATGCACAACTTACTTCTTCCTCCACCACAAAACCCTCCTGACTATACACTCTGATTATTTTGTGACTTAGATCCTTGAAGTTCTTTGTGATGGCCCAGTAACAATGCATGTGACAATCAGAGTCAGTAAAAATTTTACTTTTCTCATTTGTGCTTTAAGCAGGAACAATATCTACCTCCAAATACAATTTCCTGAACCCAAAAGGGAGATAATAGAAATGATGACTTAGCTCAGGAGGGGCTTCAAACAGAGGCTTTTAAAAAGAGCTGAGATACTTGAGCAAAGGTTGGATGACTACTTGGAGGGGATCTCTTAGAGGGCATTTCTTTCCAGATAGAACTGGAGAAAAACAACCACTAGTACATATTGAGGATCTACAGTGGGCAGAGCACTGTTTTTCCAGCTAGGAAAGATATACAATTTAAATGAGATTTGGTCTTCTTCTCACAGTTGTAATGTATCATAAGACATAGAAAGTGCTGTGTGTTACTGACAGGGCATCTGGAAAGGCTTCCTAGAGGTGATAACAGAGTTCTATTGGACTTTGAAAAACTTCTTCAATTCTAAGATTTTAATCTGCTAGGGAATTCAGGTAGGCAATAGGATGATATTGGGGAAGCAGGCTAACCATCTGACCACAATACTTAAATGACTGATTTCTTTATTATAGTTGCCTAGGGCTCTATTTTTTTTAATAAAGCTTTTTATTTACAAAACATATGAGTGATTTTTCTACATTGACCTTTGCAAAAACTTTTTTTTTCCCAAGCTTTTCCCCTCCTTTACCCCACCCCTCACCCCTAGATGACAGATAATCTAATACATGCTAAATAGGATAAATTATATGATAAATACAATACATGTATACATATCTATACAGTTATCTTACTGCACAAGAAACATCAGAACTAGAAAGAGAAGAAGAAAAAAACAACCTAAGAAGGAAAACAAAATGCATGGAAATATTCATAGAAAGCGTTAAAATGCTGTGTTGTGGTTCACACTCAGTTCCCACAGGCCTCTCTCTGGACGTATATGATTATCTTCATCGCTGAACAATAGGAACTGGTTTGAGTCACATCATTGTTGAAGAGAACCATGTCCATCAAAATTGATCATCGTATAGTCTTGTTGCTGTGTATGATGTTCTCCTGGTTCTTCTGATTTCACTCAGCATCAGTTCATGCAAGTCTCTCCAGGCCTCTCTGAAATCCTCCTGTTGGTCGTTTCTTACAGAACAATAATATTCCATAACATTCATATACCATAATTTATTCAGCCATTCTCCAATTGAAGGGCATCCTTTCAATTTCCAGTTTCTTGCCACTACAAAAAGGGCTGCCACAAGCATTTTTGTACATGTGGGTCCCTTTCCCTCCTTTAAAATCTCTTTGGGCTCTTATAGGCCCAGTAGAAACACTGCTGGGTCAAAGGGTATGCACAGCTTGATAACTTTTTGAGCATAGTTCCAAATTGCTCTCCAGAATGGTTGGATCCGTTCACAGTTCCACCAACAATGTATCAGTGTCCCATTTTTCTCACATCCCCTCCAAGAGTTATCATTATCATTTCCTGTCATTTTAGCCAATCTGACAGGTGTGTAGTGGTATCTCAGAGTTGTCTTAATTTGCACTAGGACTCTATTTTTGAAGGGCAATTCCTGGGGCTGACTTAGTTTAATGAGTGAGGGGCAGGCAGAGTAAGAGACTTCTGGGAAGGAGAAATACAGATTTTGGAGTCAGTGAAATTATATCAATGCTTTTTTTTTGTATTGCAAATGTCTGTGGAACCTTCATTGCGTGATGCTCTGCAATGGGGAAACCAACTGTATAATTTTCTTTAAACACCGTTCTGGTTTTTCTAATTTTGTTTTAAAATGTTCAGAGGAGAAAAGGAATTTGGAATCTTTAATACATCCTTGGCATAAATCCAGCTTCAAAATCACTGATAGGAGTTGCCAAGCTAGGTAGTGAGTAATTCTGATTATTCTATATAAAATGACTTTTACATACTTGTATGTAATGTAGGTTCTCATTTTGTTTCATTATTTTTTCCTGGAAGTAGGGGTGGTAGAACCAGTGGAATGAATGATAGGCAACTAAGCATGGTCACCAGGGAAACCATTTTTCCCCATGTCAGGATAACATTGAAGGGAGTTGTCCTAAAGTATAGGGTTTTTTTTTTCCTTTTTTTCCTCCACCTTTGCAACAAGGAGAAGGGCATTGGGTAAGAAAGGGTCAAAGGATCTATGTTAAAATTCTGATTCTGCTACCCTATCTACCTATCAAATACTGGAAAAATCACTGAATCTCTCTTGGTCTCAGATTTTCCTTTTGCAAGATGAGGAGATTGGAGTAGATCAGGAACTTTTATGTCTTTTTCTTTAATGCCATGAACCTGGCCAGTAGTATCGAAGAAATGACTCAAACTAATTCATGAGATGGGATGATTAAATCAGGGTTTATTTGATAGTTTAGACTTATGAAAGTGATGAAAATGTTAATAATATAGATTAAACTGAAAAGTGTGTCATGGGTACATGTTTTGGTTTTACAAAGAACCTATTCTTAAGCATTAGCCAACACATCCCATTATGGACCCTTTTAACAGTCCAATGAAGCCTATGGATGCTTTATTAGAAATGTCCTTAATAAAGGTATTTAAGGAAATGATAAATTCCAACTAGAGACTGGTCAAAATAAGAATGTAATATTTTCCCCCTCCGGGTTCTTGGATTCCCTGAAACCTATCCATATTCCTGGTTAGGAACCCCAGATTAGATGATTTCTATGTTTTTTAACTCAAAATGATATGCCCCTTTGAGTCAGTCACTGCAAAAACCTCAGGTTTTGAAACCATTCCAGATCTTAAAGGCAGAAAATTTCTAACTCTAGTTAAAGGTTGGATGTATATTAAAGATGTTTTTCTTACTCAAACTGATGAAGAAAATCAAAGTGGTTCTATGTAATATGTTTACTTAAATTCATTATGCAATTTTTAGTAATCTGTTATTATTTAATATTTATACTGTTATTTCTGTATAGAACAAAAATAAAGGCAAGATCACATGCCATTTGTTTTTCACACATGGAGAAAGCCTACCCAGTTTGATTTACCCAGTTATGGTCCAAGATATTACTGTTGGCCTAGGAGTAGATACACACACACACACTATTAATCATAGTATGACAGAAATAAAAAGGATTTAGAGAAATTATCTAGTTCAATCTCACTTGTTTTACAATCACAAAACCAACACCTAGAGAGAAGTGCTTTGCTAAAAGTCACACAACAGTCTAGTGACAAAGCTAGGACTAATACTTGAGCATCCTGTTTTCCAGTGTAGCCTCCATTTCTACTATATCCTGGCTGTTTATACACATACACACACACACACACACACACACACACGCACACACAAGCACTGATTTTTTTTTTTTTTCATTCATCTGGTAAGAAAGTAGGAACTGGAAAGAGTTAATGCATCTCCCAGAAGTGCCTCTCCCTGGCTTCCACCCTCAGGGAAGGGTTTCTTACTCATTTGAAGGATCTGGCCCAACATGTTGTAAGAATAAGAACTTGAGACTCAAATAGGAACCAGGAATTCCCTTATTGCTTCTGAAGGAGAAAAAAACAAACCACAAGGTTCAAATGAGTTCCTGAGGAGTGCCTAAATCAAATTTGTTTGGTGATAAAGGGATTAAAAGATAGGAAGAAAAAAACAAAAGAAGGAATGAAAATAAGGCTTGTAGTTGGTATGCTCTGTTATGCATATTTTTCATCATACTCACTGGAAGAAGGAAGACTCAAAGTGGACCTGGGACAGACTAGCCACATTCTACAGACAAGATGGTGCCATTTAAACCTGACATTTTGAGATATTCTGCTTAGCAGGGGAAAAGAAGTCTATATTTAAAATTTAAAAAAAAACTGGGAGTAAAAATTACTTCTGTTATTGAATTATGTGTGCAAATCACTTGGTCTCTGTCCCTTTGTTACACACGTGATGGAAAAGAAAGATAATAGATTTAAATCTGAAAAGGCTCTTAGAGGTCATCTTGGCTTGTGAATAGAAATAGAATTTTCCCAATAGAAAAGGGACACCAATCCCTATATGAGGATACCTGTAGGCAGCATACCAATTTAGTTTAAAAATGTAATATTATCTATTTTATGGCATTTTTATTTGTCATGTTAAATGTTTCCCAATTTCATTTGATTTTGCTGTGGCAGTAGCTGTGTGAGGAACATGCAGCTCTACCAGTAAGTTTGACACTTGTTATAGATTAAATTTTTCATTCCACAGATGAGAAATTGAAACCCAAAGGGAGAAAGTAATTTGCTTAAGACTGACAGAACTGTGAGGTACCATCTCACACCTATCAGACTGATTAAGATTAAGAAAAGAATAAAGAAAACTTATGAAAGGGATGTGGAAAAATAGGGGCACTAATGCATTTTTGGTGGAGTTGCGAACTGGACCAACCATTCTGGAGAAAAATTATGCACCCAAAGGGGAGTAAAACTTTGCATACCCTTAGATCAGCAATAGCATTACTAGGTTTCCATCCCAAAGAGATAAAAATAAATAGGAAAAGGACCTATATGTACAATACAGTCATAGCAGCTCTTTTTTAGCAGCTCATTGCAATATAGCCAATATGGAAATGTTTTGATTTCATATACATATATAATAATTTCATATACATAATCAATTTCACATTGCTTTCCTTCTCAAGAGGTGGGGTAAGGGCAAGGGGGAGAGAGAATTTGAAACTTAGGATTTTTAAAATGAATGCCAACAATTTTAAAAAATATAATTGGGATATGTTTAATAAAATAAATTTTTAAATAAAAAAGTATTCATGGGTAATTAATAACAAAGTAAGAATTCAAACACATCTTCTCTATTCTCAATCCAGTAATTGTGTTTGTGTGTATGTTTCAATTGGGGTTAAGTGACTTGCCCAATGCCACATAATTAGTGAGTGTTAAGTGGCTGAGTTTGAACTCAGGTCCTCCTAATTCCAGAATCAATGCTCTATCCACTGTACCATGTAGCTGCCCCTCCTGTAGTTTTTCTACAAACTCTATTGCTACTCATAAGAGAAACAGACCACAAATCAGGAAATCTTTTTTTGAGTCCTAGTTCTATTAGTGATTAGTATGACTTTTAGGAAATCTTCCTAAGTTTTACTTGAATCTTTTTACCTGTAAGACAGATGACTTGGACTAAGTGACCTTGAGCATCTCTTTCTATTGTAAATAGCTTTCAAGTTCAGTTTTCATGGAGGTATTAGGGATGTGGATGTCATGATCATTCTGGCAAATGACTGGATATTATCTATTATTTTGGTTTCATGGTACCTTTTTTTTCTCTTGATTTTCCTAGTACCCCCTTATTCCTTTTCTCTTTTGCTGGCTTATCATTCAGATCCTGCCCCCTAATTGTGGGTACACACCTCCCTACCCCAAGAATTTGACCTGGCTTTCCCTATTTTCACAATCTCTTGTACAGTGAGTCCATCAAACACCACATTCCAATTATTATCAGTATATCGCATATTTATACAACCAACTCTGATTTGTCTCCTGAGATACAATATCATCTTACCAATTAATTAATTCTTGGACAATTTGAACTGTATTCCTCTGAAGCATATTATACTCAACATGTCTAAAGTAAAAAACTTTTTTTTTCATGAAACTCTCCTCTTTTCTGAATTTTTCTATTTCTGTCAAAGGCACTAAAAGGAAAGTAGGTGGCATATTGGATTAAGTAATGGAAGGGGAGAAGAGGACAGTATGGGGCATAAAAAGAGGAAGGGAAAGGGAAAAGGAAGAAAATAAGCATTTAGTATACATCTATGATAGGCCAGGCACTGTGCTAAGTAATTTACAAATACTATCCCATTTGATCCTCAAAACAACTCCAGGAAGTAAGCATTATTATCTTTATTTGACAATACAATAAACTGAGGCAAATAGGGTTAAATAACTTGTCTAGGGTCACACAGCCATGAAGTCTAAGGCTGCATTTAAACTCAGTTCTTCCTAACTCCAGATTTAGCAATCTATTCATTGTGATACCCTCCCAAATTAAAGTTTAAAAAAATCCTCTGATTAATCTTTAAATTCTTTCAGAACTTAACTCCAATCCATCTCTTCAATCTCTTTCATTACTATCTGTAATGTGCTCTTTGGTTTGGTTCAGTTCATTTGACTTTTTTTTTTTTCTCTTCCTCCCTTCCTCCCCTTTATGCCTGCTGTCCCTAATGTCCAATATGCATTCTCTCTCTCCTCACTAGAATCTCTAGTTTGTTCAAAGCTTATCTCAAATGACAACTCCTATATATGATCTTTTTCTGAATCCCTCCAGCACTATGACTCCTCCAAAACAAATCACATTGGATCTTTTGTATATTTTGTATATTCTTATTTTTTATCGATTTAAAACTATAAATCATCTCCCCTGATATAATTAAAGCTCTTAGCAGCTGAAGATTGTTTCATTAATTTCCTTCTATCCTCACTGCTTAGTCTGCCATTTATGTAGTAGGCATTTAATGTAGGCTTATTAATTGATTGCTTAAATGAGTGAAAAGATCAAGAAAAATTTCACTCCCAGCCATACCTACAAATACCAGTATACCTGTCCTTAGTACTATTCCCCATTATAACTAGGCTAGGGAACCAAAGCAGATGCATATCCATTAACATTAAATTTTTCCACAGAACAAACATATAAAGAATTCCCCTGAGATTTCTAAGTATTAATAGCAATTTGCTTATCCAAGTTAAAATTCATAATACTCTTTTAAGTACTATTATATGAATGAAAGTTGTTTAAAGATTATGAAGTATTTGTGCCTATAATTGATTTTTAATATTAAGGAAAGTTAATCCCTACTAAGTAATTCAAGTCATAGAATTTTAATAATTATTAATAAATGCAAATCATATAATTGAAGAATCCAATAATCTCAGAACTGGAAAAGACCTCAGATATTCTCTACCTGAAGCAGAAATTCCCTTTATAATATCCTTAAGAGGAGGTCTTCTCTTCCCAAATTGCTTCTTTTTCTTTTAAACTAGGTAAAAGAGGTTATTCTTTTCTTTACATCTTACCTAGCCTTAATCATTGAATGGGTATTTCCTCAGACACATTGAGACCTAGGAAAGTTCTTAACTTAAAAAGGCAAGGTCTCCCATTACATCTGAAGTCATGTCCAGTCATCCTGATCTATATCTTGCCATTGGATCTAAATGACTCTGAAGGAGACAGTGAGACTGATGACCCCCCAAAGCCCCACCTCACTCAATTTCAATTCTTTTGCAAGTCTTGACATTACCTTCTTGATGTTATGGATCTTGAGAATGAATAACAAACAAGAGGAGGTCACTCAACCTCTTTTTGAAGATAAGATTTCTAATTATGAAGAACTCATTATCTTTGAAGATAATATATTCTATTTTTTGTTCAGATGTAATTGTAATTAGTTTAAAAGTTTTTCTTTCTTTATAATTGAATTCTTTTCTTAAATAACACCTTGCATAGTAAGCCTTTCCTTACCTTTCTAATTGCCACTGCCCTTCTCCCCTCATGAATTCACAAATTTACCTTATTTATTTTTATTTATAAGGTAGTGTGGTGGTATTGTAAATAGATTGCTGGTTTTAGAGTCAAGATAACCTGAGCTCTGATCCTGCCTCTGACACATGCTACTCTGATACAATCCTTTATTTCTCTCCATCTACATTTCTTCTTTTTTAAAATTTTAGTTAATTATAGCACTCTTTGTTGTGAAGATCAAAATGAGGTAAATCAACATGCATTTTATAAAGTGTCTACTATATTCCTGCAATGTAACTCTAGTGATACAAAGAAAATCATTAGGAATTCAAAAAGCATTTATTAAGCATCATCTATATTTCAGGCACTTCTACAAAAAGAATGCCTGTTCTCAGGAAGCTCACATTTTGATGAAGGAGAAAACATCAAAGTAATTATGCACAGACAAGATATATGCAGGATGAAATGGAAGTAATCTCAGAGGGAAGGTGATGTGCTTCCCCTGCCAGGAAGAAGCCCAAATGGATTCCCAGATTATCCTGTTCTATGGAATAATGTGAAGTTAGAGTCTATTGTTAATTCACCCATTCTGTCCCCAATCTGGTTAGCATCTTTAAAGAAAGTCACAACTCCTACTGAGACAACTTTGATAGAAATTTAGCTTTCCCAAATGTTGTCTTATTACCAGAATTAAGACATTAGCTTTCCCAGGCTATCTTGATTGATATATTTTTAGGCAGGTCCTGGTACCTGGTCTGCCACCTGGGTCCTGACCCCTCTGACTTCACACCTTTGCTTCTCTAGTCTCCCTGAGAAAACCCCAAGATTATATTTTCCTTATAAAGGATCTGCTCATGATGAAGTTCTTTGCTAAATTCTTTGTAGGACTAAGCTCACCAAGAGGTACTTTCTCTGCCCTTCAAAATGCCTTCCCTCTAATGGCACCTTTCTCCTTGCTCTAGTTAACTCTGGTTAGTCTGCTAAACTCCTCTATGGATCTAACCTGCCAGTCAATGGCACCCTTAGATTTCATGGCATATTCCTTTAATGGATTCTTCCAAATTCCTTTCCTTATTAACTATATGCTCTCCCAACTCTATTTCATATTTACCATTCCTGGTACCTATTATATCTCTTCATTGTGTCTGTAGCCTCTTTTCCTAAATAAACCTACCTTTTGTCAAATAGAATGACCACTGTGAATTTATCACTAGGAATTGCTACCCCAACTTCATAAAAAATGATGGAGAAATGAGAAAGCCTTTTTGAAGAAATTGGGTCTTTAAGGGAGATTTGAAAAAAGCCAAAGAAGCCACGAATTGAAGATGAGAGAGAGAATTTTAAGCATTGGGAAATGGTTAGCACTTGTTTACATGAGAAAGAGTCAGGAGGCCAGCACCAGAGAATTTCAGAGCACCTGAAAGGGAGTTAGGATGGAAGAAAACTGGAAAGGGAGAGAAGGGACAGATTATGAAAGTTTTGAAAGAAATACAGAGAATTTTACATTTACTCCTGAAGGTAATAGGGAGCCCCTGGAGTTTATTGCATAGGGGGAAAATTTAAATGTTACACTTGAATGAGATGGGAAATTGAGGACTTCTCAGAATAATTATTGTGAGAGATTGGTAGGGTTTTTCATTGAGGATCCTATTGCAGGAAGAGAGATAAATTGTGGCTTTTTAGAATATCAAAGGCAGACCAGAATCTATCTGCTAGTTGCTGATTTGAAAAAGGGTCTGGTTGATATCAGGTGGCCTTGAGTGGGTGGGAAGTGCTTTGTTCTGAGATTGACAGTCCTGGGGGTGGGCCTGCCTTTCTTTCTCTATAAGTGTGGGCTCAGGTGAGAAGGGGGTGTGCACTCATTCCTCTCCTTGCCGCAGGCCGGAGAAGAATGTCTGTCCCAAGAAATTTCACGAAATTCAAATAAACTTCTAATCTTCACTTTGAGAAATCTCTGAGTAATGATTTTGAATCTGGAATCGGATTTTTATCCCACACACAGTCAAAGCACTTTGTAAACCTTAAACACTATAGCAATGTTAGGTTTTTTGTTTTGTTTTGTTTTGTTTACATATTGTTTCTCCCCCCCTTACCAATCAATACAAGCTCCTTGAGGGTAGGAATTATTTCACTCTTGTTTTTAGGGCCCCACCACCTACCACAGTGCCTGGCATATTGATGCTTAATAAATGCTTGTTGGTTGGTTGATTCATTGGTTCTGAGTTCTGCCCCCTGGGGCTAAACAGAACAAGTCTAAACCCTTAAAATACTTAAAGACAGCAATCACTCTTCCTCTAAATGAGCTCTTCTGTAGATTATACATGCCCAAACCCTTAAAATGAACCTTAAATAATATCATTGCCAGTCTTTCAACCATCTTTATTGCTCTTTTGAGTCACATCCTAACTTGTAAATGTTATTCTAAAATGGACACCTCGAACTGAGTGAGGATTTCATGATACAGTGGAAAGAATGAAAACCTTGTTTCACAGGACCTCAGTCCAGTCCCTATCTCCCTATGTAACTTTAAGCAAGTCAGTTAATATTTGTTTACCTCAGTTTCCAGATTTGGAGGTGGACTAGCTAGTCTATGGGACCCCTTTAAGCTCTAGATGTTTGATTCAATTGCATTGTCTTATTGGTAAGGATACTGATGTGAAGTATGTTTTTTTTTTCACAGTTAGAAGGAGGGATTATAACATCATGGAAGGCACAAATTTAAAAAAGAGAAGGGTTTATAAACTTCTGCCTTCCATGATTCTTCCAGCTAGTGAAAAATGTTTTCCCATCAAGTTCCTTCCTGACAAAAGGCTGTACTCTGAATACAGTATTGTAGATATGTTTTTGATTGGGGGGAACATAACACTATTACCTCCCCAAAATTGCAGGTCCCGCCTAGTTTTAGCTCTCAGCATAATCCATTACTATTTCCAGATCCTTATTTACTTCACTTCTTATAAGAATCAGTTTATCCATTCACAGCATTTGCTCCAGATTCTTTGTTGTAATCTATATGAGAGTTTATTAAACTTTTTTCCACTTGCAACCCCTTTTTGCCCAAGAAATTTTTATGTGACCCCCAAGTATATAGGTATATACAATTAAATAAATATAGAAATCACACATTTGTTGATAATAAATCATAATTTTGTGACTCCCATATTAAGTTACATGAACCACAGTTTAAGAAGCTGGGATCTATATGACTCCAGATTGGTCTCTCTATCCCAAATTTTATCTGCACACTTGGAGAATTTTAATATTAATGTTGATACTATCACAAATAACATAACTTCTTGAACTGGGGCTCTCCTCAAGTTGAGTTGGTTGTTGGGTTATAATGTATAAGTGTCTTCTTCACTGAAAAAAGCTTTCTGAATTAGTAGCTGGGCTAAACAATCTGTATAACTGATGAGCAATGTCCCTCAGAATCCATTGAGATAGGTTTGCAGCATTCTGAGTCTCTTGCTCATTAAAGAATCCAACTAATTTTTATATGGATAAGTGAAGGAAATTGTGCCCTTCGACTCTCCTGTGCTTACAATTCTCCTTTTAAAAATATCTATTATTTACTTTTAACATTCTTTTTTTTAAATTTTGAGTTCCAAATTCTTTCTCCCTCCAGCCCTCCCCTAACCACTAAGAAAGCAATCAATATATCAATTATACATGTGAACTCATGCAAAACATATTTCTATATTAGTGGTGTTATGGGGAAAAAACAAGATAAAATGAGAAAATTAATTTGCTCTCAGGGTTCAACAACTATCTCTCTGGAAGCTGATAGCATTTTTCATCATGAGTCCTTCAGAATTATCTTGAATCCTTGTATTGATCAGATTACCTAGATAATTATTATTATTTTTTATTAAAGCTTTTTGTTTTTCAAAACATATTTGTGGACAGTTCTTCAACATTAGCTCTTGCAAAATCTTGTGTTCCAATTTTCCCTCCCTTCCCACACGCCCTCTCCTAAATGGCAAGTAGTTCAATATATGCTAAACATGGTAGAAATATATGTTAAATCTAATGTATTTATACATATTTATACAATTATTGTGTACAAGAAAAATCTAATCAAACCAGTAAAAAAAAGAAACAAAAAAATGCAAGAAAGAAACAACAAAAAGAGTGAAAATGCGATGTTGTGATTCACATTGTAGATGGCTCTCTTCATCACTGAACAATTGGAACTGGTTTGAATCATCTCATTGTTGACAAGCGCCACGTCTATCATAATTGATCATCATATAATCTTGTTGTTGCCATGTATAATGATCTCCTGGTTCTGCTCATTTCACTTACCATCAGTTCATGTAGGTCTCTCCAGCCCTCTCTGAAATCATCCTGCTGGCCATTTCTTACAGAACAATAATATTTCATAATATTCATATACCATAATTTATTCAGCCATTCTCCAACTGATGGGAAGCCACTTCGTTTCCAGTTTCTTGCCACTATAAAAAGAGCTGCCACAAACATTTTTGCAAATGTTGGTCCCTTTCCTTTCTTTAAGATCTTTTTGGGATGTAGGCCCAATAGAAATACTGCTGGGTCAAAGGGTATGCACAGTTTGATAACTTTTTGAGCATAGTTCCAAATTCCTCTCCAGAATGGTTGGATCCATTCACAGTTTCACCAACAATGTATCATCGTCCCAGTTTTCCCACATCTCCTTCAACATTTGTCATTATCTTTTCCTATCATCTTAGCCAATCTGAGAGATATGTAGTGGTATCTCAGAGTTGTCTTGATTTGCATTTCTCTGATCAATAATGATTTGGAGCATCTTTTCATATGACTACAAATAGTTTAATTTCTTCATATGAAAATTATCTCTTCATATCTTTTAACCATTTATCAATTGGAAAATGGCTTGAATTTTTATAAATTTGAGTCAATTCTCTATGTATTTTAGAAATAAGGCCTTTATCAGAATCTTCAAATGTAAAAATGTTTTCCCAGTTTATTGCTTCCATTCTAATCTTGTCTGCAGTAGTTGTGTTTGTACTAAAACTTTTTAACTTAATATAATCAAAATTATTTATTTTATGATCGATAATCAACTCTAGTTCTTCTTTGGTCACAAATTCCTTCCTCCTCCACAGATCTGAGAAGTATACTACCCTACATTCATCTAATTTGTTTATAATATCATTCTTTATGTCTAGATCATGAACCCATTTCAACTTTATCTTGGCATATGGTGTTAAGTATGGGTCAAGGCCTTGTTTCTACTATACTAGTTTTCAATTTTCCCAGCAGTTTTTGTCAAATAGTGAATTCTTATCCCAAAAGCTGGGGTCTTTGGGTTTGTCAAACACTAGATTACTATAGTCATTGACTACTGAGTCCTGTGAACCTAACCTATTCCACTTATCAAATACTCTTTCTTAGTCAGTACCAAATGATTTTGATGACTGCTGCTTTATAATATAGTTTTAGATCTGGTATAGCTAAGCCATCTTGATTTGCTTTTATTAATTCCCTTGAAATTCTTGACCTTTGTTCTTCAAGATGAATTTTGTTGTTATTTTTTCTAGATCAGTAAAATAGTTTCTTGAGAGTTTTATTGATATAGCACTAAATAGATTAGTTTTAGGTAGTATTGTCATCTTTATTACATTTGTTCGACCTGTCCAAGAGCACTTGCTATTTTTCCAATTGTTTGGATCTGACTTTATTTATATGGAAAGTGTTTTGTAGTTTTGCTCATATAGTTCCTGACTTTATCTTGGCAGATAGATTCCCAAATATTTTATACTATCAACAGTTATTTTAATTGGAATTTCTGTTTTCATCTCTTGCTGTTGGATTTTGTTAGTGATGTATGAAAATGCCAATGATTTATGTGGATTTATTATGTATCCTGCATTAGTTAATCATTATTACACTATTTCTGTTACATGAACAGTGATCTCCTGGTTTTTATTATTTAACTCTATCAATTTATATAGGTTTTTCTGAAACCATCCTTTGTCATTTTTTATAGAATAAGAATTTCTTTACAATTACATGTCACAATTCGTTCAGCCATTCTGTGATTATGGACCTCCCCTTAATTTCTAATTTTTTATCATCACAAAAAGAGCTTCTATAAATATGTTTGTACAGTTTGATCTTTATCCTTTTTCTCTGAATTCTTTCGAATACAGACCTACTAGCAGTTTTGCAAGCTTTATAATCTTTTGGGCATAGTTCCAAGTTTTTTTTCCAGAATGGTTGGACCAGTTCAAAACTCTACCACCAGTGTATGTTTCCATATTTTTCCAAATCTCCTTCAGCATTTATGATTTTCTTTTTCTGTCCTTTTAGCCAATCTGATAATGAGGTTTCTCAGAGTTATTTTTTAAACTGTTTCTCTAATTAATAGTGATTCTGAGCATTTTTTCATGCGACTATCAATAGCTTTTATTTCTGAAAAATGACTTTTTATATCCTTTTGATCATTTAGCAATTGGAGAAATGATGAGTATTCTTATAAATTTGCTTTAATTTTCTATAAATTTGAGAAATGACACTTTAATAAAGGAACTTGTGCTAAAAATATTTTATGTTGCTTCATTGTCTATGGTTTGTTGTTGTTGAGTCATTTCAGTTGTGAACTATTCTCCATGATCCTATTTGAGATTTTCTTGACAAAGTTCCTGGAATGATTTTCCATTTTCTTCTCCAGTTCATTTTAAAAATGAGGGGCTAAGGCAAATGGGGTTAAGTGACTTGCAGGTGATCACACAGTTAGTTTTTGAGATTAGATTAGAATCAAAATCCTTTTGATTCCAGGGTCAGCACTCTATTAGGCCATCTATCTTATTATTTTCTATAGTAACTTTTAGCAAAATCTAGTTTCCCTGATTATTCCTTTTGTTTAGATCTATTTTTGCTTTTTCTTTGTCTAAGATCCAAGATTATGACTATTTCTGCTTTTTTTTTACTCCTGTTGAAACATAATTCATTCAATTCCAGTCCCTGAATTTAACTGTGTATCTTCCCATTACAAGTGTATCTTGTAAACAAATGTTAGATTTTGATTTCTAGTCTTTTCTACAATTCTTCCCATTTACACTCAGTTATATGAGTTCTAAATATATTTTTTGCATACTATTTTCTTCTTTTTCTCTCCTCCTTCCTCCTCTTCTTCGTCTTTATATTTGTCTGTGTGAATAATATACACATATAATATACACACATACATATATATTTATATATTAGATGTATACACATAATATTTTGTGTGTGTGTATATATATGTATATATGTATAAATATATGTGTATACATATGTGCACATTCTTGATATCAGATGTTTATCTTGGAAATTTGCTTTAAAGATATTGTTCACCAATATTAATTTTGGTCAGGTTTTTTTTTTAGTTAACTCTCAAGGATTCTCCATGAAGATCATCATAGAGAAGAATAATTCTATTTCTTCTTTGCCTATACTTAGTCCTTCAAATATTTTTTCTTCTCTTATTGACATAGCTAAGATTTCTACACTTTGTCAAGAAACAGAAGCGATAATGACCATTTTTGCTCTACCCTGATTTTATCTGAAAATCTCTAGCATGGCTCCATTATTTATAATGCTGTCTCTTGGCTTTAGATATATACTGTTTATCATATTTAGATTTACCATTGTTTTCTTCTTTCATGTTTGTTGTGAAAATTTATATTGTATTTTTTCAAAAGATTTTTCTCCATTGATTGAGATAATCATGTGAATTTGGTTTTTTTAACTTAATATTTTCTAGTGTAAATTATTGGTATAAGTTTTATCTAATTTTTTTTTGTGCTAAGGCAATTGGGATTAGGTGACTTGTCCAGGGTCATATAACTAGGGAAGTGTTACATGACTGAAGCCAGATTTGAACTCAGGTCCTCCTGACTTCAGGACTGGTGCTCTATCCACTGCACCACCTAGCTACCATATGTCTAGTCTTAATACACAATTTTCTGTATTGTTTTTCTGTAGTCTATTTGCTAATAATTTATTTTAAATGCTTGTATTTATGCTCACTGGGGATTGTAGTTAATGGTTTTCTTGATACATTTGGTCTCGCTATCATTTAGTTATCATATGTACATCAGAAAAAAATCAGTTAGATCCCAACTTTTCTAAAAAGTAAATATTTTTTGTAGTTTTATAAATAATTTTTCTTTGACTATTTGATACAATAATTTTATTTTGTTTTTTTTTATTAAAACTTTTTATTTGTATAACATATGTATGGGTAGTTCCCCAGCATTGATCTTTACAAAGCTTTCCATTACAAATTTTGCCCCCAGTCCCCTCCCCTCCCCTAGATGGCAGGAAGTCCACTACATGTTAATAATGTTGAAATGCTTGAGAAGTTATGCAAGAAAAATCCTATCTACAAGAAAAAAAAAATCAGAGAAAGGAAACACAATGCAAGCAAACCTCAATAGAGAGCATGAAAATGTTATGTTGTGGTCCATATTTCATATCCCTCCCTCTGGGTGTATATGGTTTTCTTCAATGAACAATTGGAACTGGTTTGAGACAATTCTTTGTTGCAGAGAGCCGAGTCCATCAGAATTGATCATCATGTAATATTGTTGTTGCTGTGTATAATGATCTCCTGGTTTTGCTCGTTTCACTCAGCATCAGTTCATGCAAGTCCCTCCAGGCCTCTCTGAAATCGTCCTGCTGGTCGTTTCTTACAGAGAAATAATATTCCATAACATTCATATACCATAATTTATTCAGCCACTCTCCAATTGATGGGCATCCCTTCAGTTTCCAGTTTCTAGCCACTACAAAAAGGGCTGCCACAAACATTCTTGCACTTTCCCTCCTCTAAGATCTCTTTGGGATATAGGCCCAATAGAAACACTGCTGGGTCAAAGGGTATGCACAGTTTGATAACTTTTTGAGCATAGCTCCAAATTGCTCTCCAGAATGGTTGGATCCGTTCACAGTTCCACCAACAATGTATTAGTGTCCCAGCCCTCCCACATCCCCTCCAACATTCATCGTTATCTTTTCCTGTCATTTTAGCCAATCTGACAGGTGTGTAGTGGTACCTCAGAGTTGTCTTAATTTGCATTTCTCCGATCAATAGTGATTTGGAGAAACGTTTCATATGACTAGATATAGTTTTAATTTCAGCATCTGAAAATTGTCTGTTCATATCCCTTGATCACTTATCAGAACCATTAAATGTAAAGATGATTTCCCAATTTGATGCTTCCCTCCTAATCTTGTCTGCATTAGTTTTATTTGTACAGAAACTTTTTAACTTGATATAATCAAAATTATCTATCTAGTGTTCAATTAGGAGTTCCAGATCTACTTTGGACATAAATTTATTTCATCTCCACAGGTCTGAGAGGTAAACTATATTATGTTCCTCTAACTTGCTTACAAAGTCCCTCTTTATATTCTAGATCATGAACCCATTTAGATCTTACATTGGTATGTGGTGTTAGGTATGGGTCAAGCCCTAATTTCTTCCACACTAGTTTCCAATTTTCCCAGCAGTTTTTGCCGAATACTGAGTACTTATCCCAAAAGCTGGGGTCTTTGGGTTTATCAAATACTAGATTGTTAAGGGTAATGCCTAGGTTGTCCTGATAACCTATCCTGTGCCACTGATCGACTGCTCTATTTCTTAAGCAGTACCAAACGGTTTTGATGATCGGTGCTTTATAATATAGTTTTAGATCTGGTACAGCAAGGCCACCTTCATCTGCCTTTTTTTTTTCCATTAATCCCCTTGAAATCTTGACCTTTTGTTCTTCCAAATGAACTTTGCTACTATTTTTTCTAGATCTGTAAAATAATTTCTTGGGAGTTTGATTGATATGGCACTAAATAAGTAGATTAGTTTGGATAGTATTATCATTTTTATTATATTCGCTTGGCCTACCCATGAGCACGTAATGTTTTTCCAATTGATTAGGTCTGATTTTATTTGTGTGGAAAGTGTTTTGTAGTTTAGTTCATATAGTTTCTGACTTTCCTTGTCAGATAGATTCCCAAATATTTTATCCTATCATCAGTTATTTGGAATGGAATTTCTTT
Organism: Myrmecobius fasciatus; assembly: GCA_023553655.1. Lineage (NCBI taxonomy): Eukaryota > Metazoa > Chordata > Mammalia > Dasyuromorphia > Myrmecobiidae > Myrmecobius > Myrmecobius fasciatus. Next base: position 38,246 of record JAJPUD010014795.1, read on the forward strand.
TTTTATCTCTTGCTGCTGAATTTTGTTGGTAATATATAAAAATGCTGATGATTTATGTGGATTAATTTTGAATCCTGCAACTTTGCTAAAGTTGTGAATTGTTTCTAGTAGTTTTTTAGTTAAGTCTCTAGGGTTCTCTAAGTATACCATCATGTCATCTCCAAAGAGTGATAATTTGGTTTCTTCATTACCTACTCTAAATCCTTTTATCTCTTTTTCTTCTCTTATTGCTAAAGCTAACATTTCTAATACAATATTAAATAGTAATGGTGACAGTGGGCAGCCCTGTTTCACTCCTGATCTTATTGGGAATGGTTTTAATTTGTCTCCATTACATATGATGCTTGCTTATGGTTTTAAATAGATGCTACAGATCATTTTAAGGAAAAGCCCATTTACTCCTATACTCTCTAGTGTTTTTAATAGGAAAGGGTGTTGGATTTTATCAAATGCTTTTTCTGCATCTATTGAGATGATCATATGGTTTTTGTTAGTTTGGTTAATAATATAATTAATTATGCTGATAGTTTTCCTGATATTGAACCAGCCCTGCTTTCCTGGTATAAATCCTACTTGGTCATAGTGTACTATCCTGGGGATGACTTTCTGTAATCTCATTGGTAATATCTTATTTAAAATTTTTGCATCAATATTCATTAGGGAAATGGCTATAGTTTTCTTTCTCTGTTTTCACCCTACCTGGTTTAGCTATCAGCACCATATCGGTTTCAGAAGGAATTTGGCAGTATACCTTCTGTCCCTACTTTTCAAATAGCTTATATAGTATTGGAATTAATTGTTCTTTGAATGTTTGGTGGAATTCACATGTAAATCCATCTGGCCCTGGAGATTTTTTCTTAGGGAGTTGGTTAATAGCTTGTTCTATTTCTTTTTCTAATAAGGGCCTATTTAAATAGTTTATATTCTCTTCTGTTAACTGGGCAATCTATATTTTTGTAGATATTCCTCCATTTCATTTAGATTATCAAACTTACTGGCATAAAGTTGGGCAAAGTAACTCCTAATTATTGCTCTAATTTCCTCTCCATTGGATGAAAGTTCTCCCTTATCATTCTTGAGACTAGCAATTTGATTTTCCTTTCCTTTTTCTTATCAAATTAACTAAAGGCTTATCTATTTTGTTGGTTTTTTCATAGAACCAACACTTAGTTTTATTTATTAATTCAATAATTTTCTTATTTTCAATTTTATTAATTTCTCCTTTTATTTTTAGAATTTCCAATTTGGTATTTAATTGAGGGTTTTTAATTTGTTCTTTTTCTAGTTTTGTTTTTTATTTATTTATTTTTTTTAATTAAAGCTTTTTATTTGTGTAACATATGTATGGGTAGTTCCCCGCATTGATTTTTACAAAGCTTTCCATTACAAATTTTACCCCCAGTCCCCTCCCCTCCCCTAGATGGCAGGAAGTCCACTACATGTTAATAATGTTGAAAGGCTTGAGAAGTTATGCAAGAAAAATCCTATCTACAAGAAAAAAAAATCAGAGAAAGGCAACACAATG
>JAJPUD010014796.1:0-16749 GCA_023553655.1 Myrmecobius fasciatus
ACATACCAAAATTTGTGGGATACAGCCAAAGCGGTAATAAGGGGAAATTTTATATCTTAGATGCTTATTTGCATAAAATAGAGAAAGAGAAAATCAATGAATTGGGCTTGCAACTAAAAAAGCTAGAGAAAGAACAAATTAAAAACCCCCAATCAAATACCAAACTTGAAATCCTAAAAAATCAAAGGAAAGATTAATAAAATTGAAAGTAAAAAAAACTATTGAATTAATAAATAAAACTAAAAGTTGGTTTTATGAAAAAACAGCAAAATAGATAAACCTCTAGTTAATTTACTTAGAAAAAGGAAAGAGGAAAATCAAATTGTTAGTCTCAAAAATGAAAAAGGGGAACTTTCCACCAATGAAGAAAAAATTAGAGCAATAATCAGGAGTTACTTTGCCCAACTTTATGCCAATAAATTTGATAACCTAGGTGAAATGGAGGAATATCTACAAAAATATGGATTGCCCAGATTAACAGAAGAGGAAATAAATTACTTAAATAGTCCTATTTTAGAAAAAGAAATAGAACAAGTCATTAATCAGCTCCCTAAGAAAAAATCCCCAGGACCTGACAGATTTACATGGGAATTCTACCAAACATTTAAAGAACAATTAACTCCAATATTATATAAACTATTCAAAAAATTAGGGAATGAAGGAAGCCTACCAAACTCCTTTTATGATACAGACATGGTACTGATACCTAAACCAGGTAAAACAAAAACAGAGAAAGAAAATTATAGACCAATCTCCTTAATGAATATTGATGCAAAAATCTTAAATAAAATATTAGCAAAGAGATTACAGAAAATCATTCCCAGAATAATACACCATGACCAAGTAGGATTTATACCAGGAATGCAGGAATGGTTCAATATTAGGAAAACTATTAACATAATTGACTATATCAATAACCAAATTAACAAAAAAATTTGTTAATCTCAATAGATGCAGAAAAAGTATTTGATAAAACCCAACATCCATTCCTATTAAAAACACTAGAGAGTATAAGAATTAATGGACTTTTCCTTAAAATAGTAGGTAGCATCTATTTAAAACCATCAGCTAGCATCATATGTAATGGTGATAAACTGGAACCATTCCCAATAAGATCAGGGGTGAAATAAGGTTGCCCACTATCACCATTACTATTCAATATTGTATTACAAATGCTAGCTTTGGCAATAAGAAAAGAAAAAGAGATGAAAGGAATTAGAGTAGGTCATGAGGAAGCCAAATTATCACTCTTTGCAGATGATATGATGGTCTACTTAGAGAACCCTAGAGAATCAACTAAAAAAAACTATTAGAATTAATCCACAACTTTAGCAAAGTTGCAGGATACAGAATAAATCCACATAAATTATCGGCATTTTTATACATCACCAACAAAATGCAACAGCAAGAGATACAAAGAGAAATTCCATTTAAAATAACTTTCAATAGTTTAAATATTTGGGAATATATCTGCCAAGGGAAAGTCAGGATCTATATGAGCAAAACTATAAAACACTCTCCACACAAATAAAGTCAGATCTAAACAATTGGAAAAATATCAAGTACTCTTGGATAGGTCGAGCGAATATGATAAAGATGACAATACTACCTAAACTAATCTATTTATTTAGTGCTATGCCAATCAAACTCCCAAGAAATTATTTAACTGACCTACAAAAATTAATAACAAAATTCATCTGGAAAAACAAAAGGTCAAGAATTTCAAGGGAATTAATGAAAAAAATGCAAATGAGGGTTGCTGAACTGTACCAGATCTAAAATTATATTATAAAGCTGTGGTCATCAAAACCATTTGGTACTGGCTAAGAAATAGAGTAGTGGATCAGTGGAATAGCTTAGGTTCACAGGACAAAATACTCGATGACAGTAGTAATCTAGTGTTTGATAAACCCAAAGACCCCAGTTTTGGGGATAAAAACTCACTATTTGACAATAACTGCTGGGAAAATTGGTAACTAGTATGGAAGAAACTAGGCATTGACCCACACCTAACATCATATAACAAGATAAGGTCAAAATGGATTCATGATCTAGGCATAAGGAATGATATTATAAACAAATTAGAATAAGGTAGGATGGTTTACCTCTCAGACCTGTGGAGGGGGAAGGAATTTGAGACAAAAGAAGAACTAGCGATAATCATTAATCACAAAATAGATGTTTGACTATATCAAGTTAAAAAGTTTTTGTACAAACAAAATGAATGCAGACAAGATTAGAAGGGTCGCAGTAAACTGGGAAAATATTTTTACATTCAAAGGTTCTGATAAAGACCTCATTTCTAAAATATATAGAGAATTGACTCAAATATATAAGAATTCAAGCCATTCTCCAATTGATAAATGGTCAAAAGATATGAACAGACAATTTTCAGATGAAGAAATTGAAACTATTTCTAGTCACATGAAAAGGTGCTCCAAATCACTATTGATCAGAGAAATGCAAATTAAGACAACTCTGAGATACCACTACACCCCTGTCAGATTGCCTAAGATGACAGGAAAAAATAATGACAAATTTTGGAGGGGATGTGGGAAAACTGGGACACTGATACATTGTTGGTGGAAATGTGAAAGGATCCAACCATTCTGGAAAGCAATCTGGAGCTATGCTCAAAAAGTTATCAAACTGTGCATACCCTTTGAACCAGCAGTGTTTCTACTGGGCCTATATCCCAAAGAGATTTTAAAGGAGAGAAAGGGACCCACATGTGCAAAAATGTTTGTGGCTGCCCTTTTTATAGTGGCAAGAAATTGGAAATTGAAAGGATGCCCATCAATTGGAGAATGGCTGAATAAATTACGGTATATGAATGTTATGGAATATTATTATTCTGTAAGAAATGACCAACAGGAGGATTTCAGAGAGGCCTGGAGAGACTTGCATGAACTGATGCTGAGTGAAATCAGCAGAACCAGGAGAACATTATACACAGCAACAAGACTATACGATGATCAATTTTGATGGACATGGTTCTCTTCAACAATGATGTGATTCAAACCAGTTGTTCTGTGATGAAGATAGTCATATACATCCAGAGAGAGGCCTGAGGGAACTGAGTATGGACCACAACATAGCATTTTAATGCTTTCTGTGAATGTTTCCATGCATTTTGTTTTCCTTCTTAGGTTGTTTTTTTTTTTCCTCTCTTTCTAGATCTGATGTTTCTTGTGCAATAAGATAACTGTATAAATATGTATGCATATATTGGATTTGTCATATAATTTATCATATTTAGCATGTATTAGATTACCTGTCATCTAGGGGTGGGGGTGAAGGGAAGGAGGGGAAAAGCTTGGAACAAAAAAATAAGTTTTTGCAAAGGTCAATGTAGAAAAATCACTCATATGTTTTGTAAATAAAAAGCTTTTAATAAAAAAATAAAATAAAAATCAATAATATATAGCACTTGCACATAAAAATTGAACATGTATTAAAACATATTCATATAAAAATCTCACAAATAAATTCAGAAAACAGAAGTATTAAATGCATCCTTTTCAGATCACAATGCAATAAAAACAACATTCAATAAAGGTCCAGGAAAGATAAAGTAAAAATCAATTGGAAGTCAAATAGCCTAATCATAAAGATTGAGTGGTTCAAACAACAAGTCACAGGAAAAGATCAATAATTTCATCTGAGAGAATGGCAATAATGAGACAACATTCCAAAACTTATGGGATGCAATCAAAGCAATTCTTGGGGGAAATTTTATATCTCTAGAAACTTACATAAATAAAATGGAGGAAAAGAAAATCAATGAATTAGGCATGTAATTTAAAAAGTTAGGAAAAGAACAAATTTAAAATTCCCAATTAAATACCAAATTAGAAACCCTAAAAATAAAAGGAAAGATTAATAAAATTGAAAGAAAAAAGCCATTAAACTAATAAATAAATCGAAAAGCTGGTTTCATGGAAGGAAATGACTTCAGTACATTTGATTTAAAAAATAAAGAAAGAAGAAAAACAAATTATCAGTATCAAAAATGAAAGGAGTAAATTCATCATCAAGGAAGAGAAAATTGAAACAATAATTAAAAGCTATTTTGCCCAACTATATGCCTATACACATAACAATCTAAATGAAATGAATATATAAATTTCCCAGATTAACAGAAGAGGAAATAAAATGTTTAAATACCACCATTTTGGAAAAAGAAATTGAAGAAGCTATCAATGAACTTCCTAAGAAAAAAGTTTTCATGGCCAAATAGATTCACAAGTGAATTCTACCAAATATTTAAAGAAAATTAATTTCAATACAACATAAATTATTTGAAAAAATAAACAAAATCTTTTTATGACTCAAATATGGTGCTAGTACTTAAATCAGGAGAAATAAATTTACAGACCAATCTCTCTAATGAATATGGGTGCCAAAATCTCAAATAAAATATTAGCAAAGAGAATGCAGGGTTGGTTCAATATTAGGAAAACTATCAACATAAGTGATCCTATCAATAAACAATAAACCAATAGAAGTAATATGATTATCTCAATAGATGCCGAAAAAGGATTACAAAATACAGGACCCATTCTCAATAAAAATACTACAGAGCAAAGAAATTAATGTCATTAATTTAAAATAATAATAATAATAAGCTGTATTTATCTAAAATCATCAACAAGCATTATATATAATAGGGATACATTATAGAATATATATATATATACATATATATATATAATAAGGACAGAAGCCTTCCCAGAGAGATTCAGAGGTGAAACAACCATGCCCATTATCACCGCTATTTTTTTTTTTTACTGAGGCAATTGGAATTAAGTGACTTGCCCAGGATCACACAGCTACGAAGTATTAAGTGTCTGAGATCATAATTGAACTCAGGTCCTTCTGACTTCAGAGCAGATGCTCTATCCACTGTGCCACCTAACTGCTCCCATTAGCACCACTATTATTCAATATAGATAGCACTAAAAATGTTAGCTTTAGCAATAAGAGAAGAAAAAGAAATTGAAGAAATTATAATAGGTAATGAAGAAATGAAACTATTTCTCTTTGCAAAATGGTATATTCAGAGAATACTAAATAATCAACTTAAAAACTACCTAAGATAATTAATAACTTTTAGCAAAATCTCAAGATATAAAATAAATCTACCTAAATCATCAGCATTTCTATATGTTGCCAACAAAGCTTAACTTCGAGATACAAAGAAAAATTCCATTTAAAATAATGATAGACAAAATAAAAAAAATACTTAGGAGTTTTTGTGCTGAGACAAACAGAATTATAAAACACTTTTTACACAAAGTCAGATCTAAACAATTGGAAAAATATCAATTGCTCATGGGTAGGCCTAGCTAATATAATTAAAATGGCAATTTCACCTAAACTATTCAATGCCATACCAATGAAACAGCCAAAAAATTACTTTGTCAAACTAGAAAAAAAATGATAATGAAACTGATCTGGAGGAATAAAAGGTCAAGAATAACAAGGAATTTAATGAAGGGGAAATTACAAAGAAAGATGGCTTAGCCATAATAGACCTAAAGCTGTGTTATAATGCAACACTCATCAAAACCATTTGGTACTGGCTAAGAAATAGAGTGTTGGATCAATGAAATTGGTTAGGTATCCAAAAGCCAATAGTCAATGACTGTAGAATCTACTGTTTGATACACCCAAAGACTCCAGCTTCTGACATAAGAAGTATTTGACAAAAATTTCTGGGAAAACTGGAAAAGATTATAGCAGAAACTTGGCATAGACCAACATTTGCCCACATCCTGTACCAAAATAAGGTCAAAATGAGATCATTATTTAAACCTAAAGGGGGATACTATAAGAAAATTAGGAGAACTAGAGATAGTTTACCTGTCAGATCTTTGGAAAAGGGAGGAATTTATAGCCAAAGAAGAAATAAAGAACATTATGAAATACAAAATGGATTATTTTGATTGCATTAAATTACAGGGTTTTCATAAACAAAACCAATGCAACCAAGATTGGAAAAGAAGCAAAAACCTGGGGAAAATTTTTATAGGCAATGTTTCTGATAAAGACATCATTTCTAAAATATATATAGAACTATTTCAAATTTAGGAGAAACAAGTCATTCCTCAATTGATAAATGGTCAATAGATAGGAACAGACAATTTTCAGATGAAGAAATTAAAACCATCTATAAATATATGAAAAAACACTCTAAATAACTATTGACTAGAGAAATGCTAATTAAAACAACTCTGAAGTACTTTTTATACCTATCACATTGGTTAAAATGACAGGGAAAGATAATGATAAATGTTGGAGGGAATGTGGGAAAACTGAGACATTAATGCATTGTTGATGAAGTTATAAACTGATCTAACAGTTCTGGAGAGGAATTCAGAACTATGCCCAAAGGGTTATAAAACTGTGCATAATCTTTGATCCCGAAGCATCACTAATGGGTCTATATCCCAAAAAGATCATAAAAGAGGGAAAAGGACATACAAGTGCAAAAATGTTTGCAGCAACGCTGTGGTGTGTGTGTGTGTGTGTGTGTGTGTGTGTGTGTGTGTGTGTGTGTGTGGAATTGTGTGGAATTAAATTGGAAATTGAGTGGAAGGAAGCCCATCAATTAGGGATTGGCTGAATAAGTTGTGGTATATAAATGTAATGGAATACTAATTCTATAGAAAATGATAAAACAGGCTGGTTTCAGAAGAGCCTTGGAAAACTTACATGAATTGATGCTGAGTGAAGTGAGCAGAACTAGTAGAATATCATAACACAGTGAGAGCAAGACTGACATGTTGATTATACATTTAGCTATTCGGTGATCCAAGACAATTGCAACAGATTTGTGATGGAAAATGTCATCTGCATCCAAAGATGGAACTATAGAAAGTGAATGAGGATTGAAGCATAATATTTTACCTTTTTTGTGTTTTACTCTTTCTTGTGGTTTTCCCCTTTTGTTCTGATTTTTCTTGCACAACATGAAAAACGTAGAAATATATTTAAAATGATTGTACATATTAAAATAACAGGGTCAAAATGAGAAGATAAGGTGATTGCATTACACTCTATTCTAAAGGTTAGCATGATCCTAGTGACCACCAGTCATTGATTCTCATACTTTAATTAATTTTCAATCCATGTAACTAAACTTATAAAGCCCATATCTTTCTATTTTATCCTTTTGTAAACTATCTCTTCCATTAGCATAGTTGTTAAAATACTAATCTAGCTTGGAATTTTGACTCTTGCCACAGCAGATATTTCTGCATATACCCATTTTATGTAAAGAATAAGGTTTGCTAGAAAATAGTAGATCAGTAGAAAAAGATGAGAGCAGGTTTGATCCAGAATCGTAACTGCCAATATACAAAATGGGGGGATTCAAATCAATCATGTATTGTCTATATAATTGTGCTATTCCTCCCATGTTTGGCTTATCAAGAAGAAATTTGAAAGCATCCCTGTGTTCTGCATTTGAGGTGTCAACAATTAAAAATACCAGATAAATTTAACTTAATTGGATAATTAGAATATCCCTATAGCTTTAAAAGTTAACTTTCACACAGTTCCTGTATACATGTTTAAGTGACTTCAGGGAATAAAGATTCCTTGAGCAACACTTTGGGAAAGTAATAAAAATACAAAGTTAAACTTTAGTCAGATCCAGTGATAGATCATTTTTAATCATCCAGGACATTTAGGATACAGCTGAAAATATCATGCTCCTCTCTACTCTAATACTATGGCATCACTTTGGAAAGGAAAGTATTCTCAAGTCACACAATATTTTATAAGCTTTTGAAATTAAATAGTAATATCACATGGAAGAAAGGTAGCAATATAAACTAACTTGAGAAAAAGCAATTGTCTCTACAAAAAAGGCCAGTGGATAGGACAGACTAACTATGTTTATGAGTGTGGTGCTCCCTCAAGTCACCAAGACTTGATTCTTAATGTGGTTAAAGTAGTACCTTTGTTTAAAACCAGGAAAAACACCAGATCAATAGAAAGGAGAGAAGCAACTCTACATCTCACATTGAAAAGTAAATGAGAAGGGTGAGGACTGTCTTGGGAAAGATTATTTTCAGAAATGTTTTTGTAAATGGGATCTAGGGAATGGGCCTTTGGCTAGAAATGTTGAAAAGAAAGTCATGTAAAAAAGAGAATTTTGGACTCAATATTTAAGTGGCTTCTCAGTTCTAAATATATAATCTTAAAATCTTATGTTCTATGATCTTGTGTATAAGACTTGGTAGGAATAATTAAAAAATAAGGAAACATCTGGAAGGAAACAAATAAGGAAGCTGAAGACAATTCAAACAAAAAAAAAAGAATTGCAAAAAATAATGATTGCTAGAGTAAAAAGAATCCATTTCTGAGAAAAATAATTTCTCAACTCTCTTGCTAATGAATGATTGCTTGAGCACTTTTTGCCAGTTTTCACCGTTACTTGTGATTACCTTTGAATTCACTTTTAGATGAATTTTCCCATCTATGCTATTATGTGAATTTTAAGGTTGCTTCTAGTTCCAATCTCTATGCTTTATGTTATTCAAATATGTATTATTTTGGTTTCTTTATTCTTTTTACAAATAGTATTTTTCCCAATTACACATCAAGACAATTTTTATGCGAAGGTTATTGTTGATTTGCTGGGTGCTTCCTATCCTAGACTGTAGTCCCCATTGGCCTAAATGAGTCATATTTTCCTGTGAATCTTCCAAGTATCTTGGACTCAAAGATTGTTTTATCCTGTCTTTTTTACTGATTCTGCTATTCCAGGACTTGCTTTAGGGCACTATTTTATAGTTGTTTTGAGGGACTATGAAAGGGTTAAGGTGATTTATTGCTTCCTCTACCATCTTGGCTCCCAAAGGTACCTTCTATACTCTTATTCTAAGATATTCTTCTATCTTTCCATTCTATTACTTTCAGTTTTAAGGTTCCTTGAACTCTGCAAAAGGTTGTCTTCTATTATCCCTGGCAATTCTGACATTCCCATTTTGCCTATTTGTCTAGCTATCCAAGGTCTTTCCATCTCTTACAATTGAATATTTGCCACAGTAATAAACTACCTGTAATAAACTTGTAATAAACAATGGCTTTTTAGAGGATGTGGAGACTACTGACTTCAGGAGGCATAAGTTTTTAACAATTAGTCATATAATGTCTAAGTCACAAAACCATGATGCATGGGTACAAAACAATTTATGCTTTTCAAACTTCAAATCTGCTTCCGTTATTAAGTAGCATTGATTTTATTTTTCTCTGCCTTTTCCTTAGCAGAAAATCTAACACTTTTCTGTTTTATTGATATTCCTGTTCCAATGAATCCCTTTTCTCAGCAAAATACATGTTTATCAATCTATAGCTTGAAGGGACTTTAGAAGTCATCTAATCAAGAGGTGTCAAATGTACAGACCATAACCTGTAGTATAAACACAATTTTCTCACCAATGGTCAGAACCAGATTAAAATGTTTAAAAAATATAAACTATTCCAAATTAAATTAAATCTAAATTAATATTTTAATAACATAAAAATACAAGAGAATTTAGATAAAATTAATAAGTAGTTTTGTAAGTCAACATGCAGCCCACAGAGATCCTTTTGTATAGTTTAATGGCCACTATTTCTATATGTTTGACACCACTATTTTAGTCCAACTCCCTCATTTTAAAGCTAAGGAAATGAAAGCCCAGGAAGGTTGAGTGACTCTCCCGGTGTCAAAAATATAGGAAGGATAGGTAGTTGCATTTAAACAATAGTCTTCTGAATTGTGAATCAGTCAAATTCCTTTATCTTTGCCTTTTCTATTTTACTGAGATCCATTTCTTTGGACTTTTGTTGCCTTCATTTCCCTTCCTATTATTCTAAACTTCTGCCTTCATCTACTTTACCCTTCTCTAGAGTTTAAAAAAATTAAATATTTTATTTGTGCTTTTAAAAATTAAAACTATCACTAACTAATAAACCATTATTCCAACTAAATCTTCTTTGTAAAAAAGATAAGCAAGCAAAACAAAATAGCATACTTCATATCAAATTACACATGCCTCATTCTATTTCTATTAACCACAACTTTAATACCATGGAGGAAAATGGTTCACTCACACGAAATCAAGATTGGGTGCTGACATTTTGGGGTCTTGCTGTCTTTTACATTATTGAGTCATCGTATAAACTGTTCTCTTGATTCTGATTATGTCATTCAGATCAATTCACCAGAGTCTTCCCATATTTCTCTAAATTTTTCATATTCATAATTTTATAGCAAAGTTTTTCATTATATCCATTTACTACAATTATATCCATATACTACAATTACCACAACTTGATGAACACCATCTTGTGATTCTTTTCTTTTAACTATTAAGCAAAAATATAGTACAATAATTTCTTTATAGAATCTCAGATATAAGGATATATACTCTTCAATTTGTCTCTCCTATCCTTGCAGAGTGTATGAGCAGTTGTTCAATTGTTTATCATTTGTATCCAACTCTATGTGAGCCTATTTAGGTTTTTTGGAATTTTTTTGGCAAAGATATTGGAGTAGTTTGTATTTCCTTCTCCAACTCATTTTCAAATGAGGAGACTGGAGCAAACAGGGTTAAATGACTTATCTAGAATCATACAACTAGAAAGTGTCTGAAGCCAGATTTGAACTCAGGAAAATGAGTCTTCCTGACTCCAAATGCAGCACTCTAGCCATTGTATCACCTAGCTGCCTCTTTTGCATGGAATTATGATAATTTGGGGACCTGGGACAAAACAGTGACAATTAAGTGAATCAGCAAAAAGTTTCAGTAGGACATGCCCAGAAGAACTCTTGGTTTTCTAGGAGGGATGCATTTCTTCCAGGTGTTCTGGAAAACTATATATGGACAGAGTTAGGGGTTGAAGTGATGACTTCAAGTTGCTAATAGTAAATCAAAACAGAGGTCATTAAAAGGAGTAATGTTCAATAACTTTGGAAATACAAGCACTGGACAAATTGTAAGGGCCAATAAATGTTATATTAAGAAGTTTTTAATTTATCTTAGAGGCAATAGGGAGCCACTGAAACATCTTGAGAAATGGAGTGGTATGATTAAATAGGTATTGTTTTCATGATTTTGGTAACTTTGTAGAAGGTCGGTGAAAATGAGTAGAGTCTGGAGTCTTGGAATTCAGTTACAAGGCTGTTTCAATAGCCAAAGAGAAAAGTGAAGTAGATACAAAATAGATTTTTGGCTCAATCAATAAAGAAAAGTTGTGCGATATGTAGAAACAGAATAGAGTACATCTGACGACAAATTGAATATTAGAGGTGAAAAAATTAAAGCTCAGTTTGGCAACCAAGATTAACGGAAAAATTCACTAAATTGTCACTGTTTTCTCCCAGTTCCCCAAATTATCATAATTATATGACAATTTGCATGTGAAATCCTTTCAGTAAACAGGCTTCCTGAGGTTAGGGATTATTCCTTGTATGCCTATCCATTATGCTTTATCTAGCAAAGAATCTTGAATATTATTGATCTTTAATAGATGCTTCTTGGATTGTCAAACTTCAAGAAAGTATCATCTCTCACACTTGAACCCATTTCTTCATCAACCACACATTCATCATTGTGCTCCTGTAATCTAATTTCTATTCTAAGCCCTTTACCAAAATTATTCTGACCACTAATGACAACTTAAGGAGATCCAAAGCCCTCTTTAATCTATTCTAATCATATTTATGTGCAATATTTAACACTGTCAACCATCTCCTCCTATTTGTTACTTTTTATTCCCTTCTTTTCTGTGCTCCTTCACTATCATACTTCTCTCACTTCTGAACTTTTTCCTGCACTGACTCTTCATGCTCTTTGCTGAATATTAAAAGCTTGGTTTGTTCCACTACTATCTCCACTTTCTCGATAATAACCTCACCCAACCTTGTGTATTTAGTCTCTTTGTAGATGATTCCCTAATCATTATCTCTTCCACCAACATCACCAGAGATCTTAAGCACAATGTTCTTTTACTCATTAGATATCCCAATTATGTTACTCTAAATTCAATATATTCACATTTAACTGTTCACCTTCTCCATTTAAATATTGCTCTATTTCAAATTTAAAAAATAAGAAAATTTGGAATCTCTTATGATCCTTTCCTCCCCTTTACTTCCCATATCTTATTAATTAATATATTTTAACAAGCTTTGAACTACCATTCCCATATGCCATTTTTTTAGAATACTCTGTCATCATCCTACATTTGATTATTTATCATTTCTTACCGAGGCTACTATAATAACTTTTTAATTAGTCTGCCTTCAGATTTCTCCTGCCTCAAATCTATCTCTATAATTAATACCAAAGTGTTTTTCCAAGTTTCCAACCTTCATTTTGGCTTACTAACTAAAAAGCCTTTAGTGATAATTGCCTTTCAAATTAAATTTTATTTCATTGATCTGATAAGCAAGGCTTTCCATAATCTAGTTCCAACCTGCTTGTCCAGTCTTATCTAATACTTACTATTTGTTATTTTTTAAATAGTCTCCATTCTAGCCATTTTGAACTACTTACTCTCCCCATTTCCATACTGCCAACCCATCTCACTTTTATTGCTCATTCTGTCCTCCATACCCAGAATTGATTTCCTCTACATATTTATGTCTATTACAATCTACCTCTTCCTTCAAAGTCCAATTCTTTTGTATCTCCTGTCAAAAGTGTCTGTAAATCTTCTTATATCACTGAGTACTTTATGGCTCCTCATAAATAAAGATAGCATATTAAAGAATGCTTTCCATATCCTAATTTCTTAAATCACAAGGCACTCCTTTCAAGTACTCTATACCACTAAATGTATTAGAACACATAAGTCTAAGAAAACAATATCTGAACTGCTTATTTTAATTTTCATTTCCATGATGAACCCAGAAATGTGGCAGTTGTCAGAACGTAAGCAAACAATCATGTAAAAGATTTTTAAAGCAATTTGTCTGCCTTGTAAAGAAAATATTGGAAAAATGACTTTTTGATTTCAGGATGAAAACTAATACTGTTTTATTCTATAGAGCCAAACCTCCATTGTAAATATATGTATCTGCCATTCAATTTAGAAATAGAGTATGTCCCTAAGGTCTACAAAATAAATATACACGAAAGACCTTTGGCAATGTAGAAATTACATGAAGTAAAGCAGAGTAAACAGAGCAAAATTTAAAGAATTATATACACATGTACGCATGTTATCTACATATAGTCACAACATAAATATATCTATCCGAACATATAAATTTGTTCATACTGATGACTATAATTATTCTAGTAAGGACAACAATAACAGCAACAAAATCATGTTGTAAAGATGATATACATATTTTGATCATGAGATACTTGGTAAATAATAAAAATTTACAATTATTTATAGTTTCTTTAAGTGTTTGCTCTTTGTTGTAATATGTTTGTACATCGAAAGCTCTGGTTTCTATGTGAAATGCACTACTAATTTTTTCTTGAATGATTTCCATTACTCTTTTAAAAATGGTTTGTACTATCTTTTGTTCTTGTTCCATCATAAATGGAGTACCCACTGGATTATTTCTTCCATTTGATAATATTGTTTCATTTTCTTTCATAGTATATACATATATATATATATATTAGTGTGCTTTAGATTCTCTTCATAAAATTCACTCATCCTTCTAATTTTATGTTTCTATATGTTTATATTTTCTTTGTATTTTCTTTCTCTAATTCATCTGCTTATGAACTAGGTTTCAAGCTTTTTTCCTCGGTCTTTTGGTCTTTCAGTTCATGTTTTCCATATTTTGTCTATTGAGATCCTACTCTGCTCTTTGGTTTTTTCATCTCTGACTCCTGCACATACTCATAAGGTTAAGCTGCTGGGGAATCTCAGCAGGCTCAAGACTGGGGGATAGGAGGACTGGCCAGCCAGTTCCTTGTCCTGAATAATAACCAGGGGGTTGCGGACTGGGCCAAGATCGACTGCCAGTCTCTCTTCTCTCAGGTCTATCCATATGATGTTCCCCTCTAGTCTCTGGCTACAAACACAGTCTTCATATTCTTTCTTCATGGCTTTTTCCACCCTAGTCCTGCCTTTGAAGGACTTGGCATAATCAGTGTTTGAAAGAAGGAAGAATGAAGGGTGATGATAGAGTCATTTCTTAGACTTCCTTGCAGTTGTATACTGAATCCCAAGCCTGGAAATTTATTTGTCTTTACTGCTGTGAATTTGTAGAGTCAGTTGTGTGTCAATCAGTATTTAAACTATTTAACAATTTAATATAAACCATTTAAACTATTAAAGTCATCTGGTGTTAATTCAGAAGATTTATATTCCAAATGGAAATTATCTTCTCCTATGAACTCAGCAGTCATTCAATACCTAACATATAATTTCTTTTTTTTTTAATTGTCAGGAGCTGAAGAAGTTTCTAGAAGATAGTTACCTTCTCATCTTGCCATTCATATTTCTTTTATAATACATGAATGCTTTTTTATTCTCTTTATGATATTCATGTTTGAACAACTGTACACATTAATATAAATAATAACAAAAATTATATTTCAAAGTATGAACTTTATTATGAATATGTTGATATCACTCACTTTTAAAAATCATTTCAATGGTTTTGACCTGTATCCTTTCTTAAATCCTATAGGTGACATAGATCAAATAACATGGAAAAGGGAAACTTCACACCAGTGACTGAATTTCTTTTTGGTTGGGCTTTCTCACTATCCAGGCCTGCAGCTAGCCCTTTATGTTCTCTGCCTTGTGATGTACTTGGTGATCCTATTGGGAAACAGTATCCTCATTATCATCAGCATCCTGGATCCCCACCTTTACAATCCTATGTACTTTTTCCTTGGGAATCTCTCTTTTCTGGATATCTGCTACACATCTTCCCCTATTCTTCATATGCTAATAAATTATATGTCTGAGAGAAAATCCATCTCCTTCATTGGATGGTTATTTCTATTGGACTGGAGTGCACAGAGTGCATTCTCCTGGCAGTGATGGCCTATGACAGGTATGTAGCCATCTGCAACGCCCTAAGATATACCATCATCATGAAGAAGGGACTCTGTGCACAGATGGCGGCTTGGACCTGGATTTTGGGTTTCTGAACTCTTTGACACAAACTGTGCTTGCTATGATGATGCCTTTCTGTGGGAGCATAATTGACCACCTCACTTGTGAAATCCTGGCTGTCCTCAAGCTTATCTGTGCAGACATCTCCCTCAATTTACTTTTTTTTATTTTTTTTAAGCTTTTTATTTGTATAACATATGTATGGGTAGTTCCCCAACATTGATCTTTACAAAGCTTTCCAATACAAATTTTACCCCCAGTCCCCTCCCCTCCCCTAGATAGCAGGAAGTCCACTACATGTTAATAATGTTGAAATGCTTGAGAAGTAATGCAAGAAAAATCCTATCTACAAGAAAAAAAAAGAATCAGAGAAAGGCAACACAATGCAAGCAAATGTCAATAGAGATCATGAAAATGTTACGTTGTGGTCCATATTTCATGTCCCTCTTTCTGGGTGTATATGGTTTTTTTCAGTGAACAATTGGAACTGGTTTGAGACAATTCTTTGTTGCAGAGAGCCATGTCCATCAGAACTGATCATCATGTAATACTGTTGTTGCTGTGTATGATGATCTCCTGGTTCTGCTCGTTTCACTCAGCATTAGTTCATGCAAGTCCCTCCAGGCCTCTCTGAAATCGTCCTGCTGGTCAGTTCTTACAGAGCAATAATATCCCATAACATTCATATACCATAATTTATTCAGCCATTCTCCAATTGATGGGCATCCCTTCAGTTTCCAGTTTCTAGCCACTACAAAAAGGGCTGCCACAAACATTCTTGCACATGTGGGTCCCTTTCCCTCCTCTAAGATCTCTTTGGTATATAGGCCCAGTAGAAATACTGCTGGGTCGGGGTGGAGCCATGGTGGTGGAGATCAGACAGGAGTCTCTCTAACCTCCTCTAACCTCCCCTCAAACCAACAACATATGAAGACTCTAGACTGATTCTGAAGCAAAAAAAATCCACAATATCTGGAGAACAACACGATTCTAGAAGAAGATACTTGGGAAGAACCTCAAAACAGGTCTGTTTTAATTGGGCAGGGAGGTGGTCTATTGAACCCAGACTGCAGCGCAGGGAGACCGGGGCAGGGAGCTGGAGCAGGGAGCTGGAACAGGAGTCGGAACAGGAGTGGGAGCGTTGTGCTTTTCACACACCTGGGAGTCTTCTGCGGGCCTCTTGGAACAATTTGTCCTGATTGTGGGCAGGTGGTTTGGAGGGTCTGCCTTTTGAGGGGGATAGATTGTGAACCACTGAACCCCTGATGAGCATCAGACCTAGCTGCCATTACACAGCACCTTAAAGCAATCAATCAAACAACAGGACTGATAAGCACCAGAAATAATTCAATCAGCAGAACCGCCCCAGGGTGAACTAAAGCAGAACTGCCCAGCCCCTGACATAATTCAATCAGCAGAACTGCCCAGTTCCTGAAATAACTCAATCAGCAGAACTGCCCCAGGGCTAATTAAAGCAGCTGTCCCACCTTTGCCCTAAACAGACCTCACACCTTTAAAAAAAAAAAAATGAATAAAAAACCAAAAAGAGCTCTCACCATAGACAACTTTTATCGAGAGAGGGAAGAACAGACCTCAAATCCTGAGACCCCTAAAGGTAAAGCAACTCCAGAAAAAGCCCCAAAGACAGACATA
>JAJPUD010014796.1:26749-39770 GCA_023553655.1 Myrmecobius fasciatus
TTCTCCTGGATGAAATTATTGATTGTGTCTATGATTTGCTCTTTCACCCATTCATTCTTCAGGATTAGATTATTTAATTTCCAATTAACTTTTGGTTTATTTTCTCCTGGCCTTATATTGCACGTGATTTTTATTGCATCATGATCTGAAAAGGATTCATTTACTATTTCTGCCTTTCTGCATTTGATTTTAAGGTTTTTATGCCCTAATACATGGTCAATTTTTGTACAGGTTCCATGGACTGCTGAGAAAAAAGTAAACTCTCTACTGTCTCCATTCAACTTTCTCCATAGATCTATCATACCTAACTTTTCTAACAATTGGTTTATCTCCCTAGTTTCTTTCTTGCTTATTTTGTAGTTTGATTTGTCTAATTCCCTTAATTTACTTATAATTATGGTGGGAAGTATTGTTTTCCTAGTCATGCCTTTGACATTCATTTTCTTCTCTTATGTCTTTATCCTCTCCACCATGCTGAGGATCAACTCTCGTGAAGGGAGGAAGAAAGCTTTTTCTACCTGCTCAGCCCACCTGACTGTGGTGATCTTGTTCTATGGCTCAGCCCTCTTCATGTACATGAAGCCTAAAGACACAAAGACATCAGATGAGCTTCTTGGTCTGTCTTATACAATCATCACCCCAATGCTGAACCCCATTATCTACAGTCTAAGGAACAAGGAAGTAAAAGGGGCTTTTGAAAAAGTCCTCATCAGAAACTTGTACTTGAAAAGAAAATGAAATATTGAAGCTAATAGGAGGATTTGTTCTGTTTCTTGGACAGTGTCTGGTATTCAAAAATAACATTATTCTACTTTTTATTAAGTGTATCAATGTGGCTGCCAAATGTAATGTGTAATCCTACTGCTGTCCAGAGAGGATATGTATATATCCTTTTTGAGAAAGAATTCTTCTTTATACAGTTTCTTACTTTATATTTTCTGCAGCTCTGCTTTTTTGTTTTACTGGGATTTACTATATCTTTAATTAAAACAAATCACATAAACTCATAGGTACATGTACACACACAAATGCATGTGCATGCAGACACACAACTTTTATGTGAAGGAAAATTGTTTTTGATTATCTAATGCCAGATTTAGTAGGATTAACAAAGTGACAAAATACAAGAACTTTCTAGATAACAATTCAAATCACATTTATATATTTTTATGTTCCATACACATTTATTAAGCAGTTACAACATATAATACACTGACCTTGGGGGATAGATATAAGGTTAAAAGACCTTAAAGCAGGACATTCTAATTTCAGATAGTTTTAATTTTAAGAGAATTTTTCCTTACATCAAATCTGACCCTCATGAGTGACCAGGAGTAATTTCTGGTTCTGTTACTTAGGGTCAGGAAAACATACCTTAATATTTTATGCACAGCATAATTCTTCACATCTTTAAAGATATCTGTTCTGTGTCCTGTAAATAATATATTCTTCCAGAACAACATCTTCATTTCCACCTGAAATGAGAATCTGGCCGTAAGCCCAGTCCTTGTGAGCAGGTATAGCAGCACAGGACTCATACAATCTCCATATAGATTGGGAATAGGTGTAATTAATTTGAACCTGTTTCAGTTTTTCTTCTATGGGTTGAAGTTATTAGCTGCATAATTGGAACTGAGGGGAAAGGTGGAATTCAAAAGGCACCAGTCCAGCAGTATCATCTCTCTTTCAGTGGATTTCTTCCTGATAATGGCTGAGACAGAAGATAAACTGCTCTAAGTGGAGAGACCCAATAATGTGGAGCCTTGAACACTGCCTGTGAACCTAGCTTCAATTCTTTGCCTTGCCTTAGGTGAAGGAGGTGGTAGGCTATGACTACATGAGTTTTGAAAGGCCAGAAGAATGAGCCGCAAGGAATTCAGATATAGAGTCAAACCTAAGGTCTGTAGCCAGTGCATTCAGCTTGGAATCCATGAGAAGTAAGGATCGACTTGAGAATTCAGACCAGTGATAGCTGAATCAGTAACTCATGCAACAGTAATTCTGCATCTAAATATTAATTTGGACAAATTAAATGTAGAAACTGTATTAAGTCTGAGATAATGTTCCCCAAAGTCTGAGATTGTGTAGAGGATGAGAAACCCCTAAAAATTTGGCAGGGAGGGAATTTTCAGAGCAATATTTATATTACCCTTGTTGTTGGATTTTTCAAGTAAATAATCTTTTGTGAAAGATCATTAGTTGTGTCAAGTATTTCAACATTATTAACAAGTAGTGGACTTCCTGCCATCTAGGGGAGGGGAGGGGACTGAGGGTAAAAGTTGTAATGGAAAGCTTTGTAAATATCAATGCTGGGGAACTACCCATACATATGTTATACAAATAAAAAGCTTTAATAAAAAAAGATCATTAGTTGGGGCAACTAATAGTGGATAGAGCAACAGCCCTGAAGTCAGGAGGACTTGAGTTCAAATCTGGCCTCAGACACTTAACACGTCCTAGCTGGGTGACCCTGGGCAAGTCACTTAACCCCAATTGCCTCTGTAAAAAAAGCAAAAAAAAAAAAAAAAAAAAAAAGATCATCAGTTAATTGGTTAAATGTCACTCATTCTTCCACCAACAGTTAAAAATAGAAGAGATTATATTGGAATGAGAATTTTAATTTATATCATTCAAAAAAAAAAATCACCAGCCCACTAGAGCCCTGAGAGAGATACAAATGGCTTGCTGCTAGGAGAAGAAGGCCAAAATACTAGCTACTTCAATCAATTCTCATATGGCATGACCTCAAAGTTCAACATCTTGGTCTTCTTTCCCTGGAAACTCACACTTATCAATATTCTTCCAAAAATACGTTGTTTGGGTCTTAACACAATATTTTAGAGGTGAATGTTAAGAGTGGGATATTGTGCTACTATCATTCTCTAGTCCCAATCACCATATTTCTTTAGCTTCATCTTAATGTGAATTGTGAGAAATTCTTAGTATATCTCCCACAATCACAATAAACGTAAACTTTTAAAATGCACTAGGAAGATAATGAGAAGGAAAACTGAAGAGAAACAGCTACAAGTTGCTCCCTTTAGTCATGATTGCACAAAAACTATGAAGAAACTCTGAATGGAGATGAGTCAAGTTAGATAAAAAGCAAAGTATGTAAGCAATATAGATCCAGATTAGGCAATGGGGCCAAAGTAGCACCCAGCCTCTGCTCTGGATGGACCAGGAAGGATATCATATCAGTACTTAGCACAGGGCCCATCCCTGAGACTAGCACACAATAAGATCAGATATGCCCCAGATAGGAGAGGACATAGGGCCAGACCAGCACCAAGCATGGGCCCAGAAATCCTAGGCCCTACTTGTGCATGAGACAGGGCTCCACCAGCCCCAGGACTGGGAGCAGCTCAACTCTCCCAAACTTTTTGGAAATCAGCTCTCTCCTTCTGCATATCCTCTCTTCCTCCAAATTAACATCATTAACAAACAATGCACACATGGAAAGCACTGATTAAACTGTTGAAGAAAATAGGGCTAAAAGCACAGTTTGGGGGCAATCCACTAGACCTGCCCTACAAATTAGTAACAGTCTTAGGAATCATCTCTCATTAATTCCAGTCTTTCAGTTGTAAGTTATTTGTTCACTCTATTATCCTTCAGCTCACATTTCTATTTTGTACAGAAGAAAACTGTAGGGCAATTTCATCCATAAATTGTATTTTTAGTAGAGTCTGACCCTTAACAACACCATTTGAGGTTTTCTTAGCAAAGATACTGGAATGGCTTGCCATTTCCTTTTCTAACTCATTTGACAGATGAGAAAATAGAGGTAAATGGGATTAAGTGACTTGCCCAGAGTCACAAACCAGTATCTGAGGCCATATTTGAACTCAGGATAGATTCCAGGACCAATGCTATCCCCTCTGCCAATTAGCTGCCCATTCCTAAGTATAGATGTGAATATTCTAATCTGACCTGGAAACACTAAATATTAATGTAAACATTCATATGAGTTTGTGCATGGGGCAAAGTGGGGCATTGGGAAGTGGGAAAATCAGTCCAAACATGAAGACAATGGCAGATCTGATCCAGAGCCTTTTACAGGTGTCAAAGAAATATTGGCCTGGGGCTGAAATATCCAGATAATTACTTCACTCTCTAAATGCTTGGCTAAAAGAAACTTAGTAGTGTCTTCCTGTTTTGTATTTGGGTTTGTGTGGGGGGGGGATCAATGAAACCTACTTATTAAAGTTAATATAATTAGGTTGTTAGAACTTTATCCCTATACCACACAAAAGTTCCTAATTTGCACAGTTTCTACAGATCCCTTTAAATTACTTCAGGGATTACAAATAGTCCCTAGGAACACTGAGGAGGGATGAAGGGTAAGGAGGGGGTGAGAGGGTGTTAAATTAGCATCTACATCTAGGTATGATCCTTTGGAATGTCAGAGGGACCACAAACTAAAGCATGAATTTACCGTACGTGTGAAAAAATAGTTCCCCTCTTTACAGGGTATTGTCACGGGACTGATAGAAGTCGTAGCATCTTGTCAAGTCTGCCAATCTCATAGAGTAGTCCTGAATTGTAAGAGTCTGACTCTTTTTTTATATGATCTCAAAGAAACAGCTTAGAAAGGAGGGGAAATTGTAAGCTAGGTCAAAGGCAAGCAATTGTTGGAATACACAAGACAGGAGATAGGGTCTGTGTTTGGTTCTAGCTCAAGCCATCTGGATTTTTTGGAAGTCTGTTAAAAAGTATTCCTTTGTTCAGAATAGTGAGAGAACATCCGATAAATTGACTTAAGAGGAGAAGGCCTGGATATCATCCAGAAAGGTAAGTGAGAAGGTTGGGAAGTACCTTGGGAAAGATAATTTACAGAGATTAAAAAAAATTAGACACAAGAGTTGTAAATGCAATTTAGGAAAGAAATGTTGAAAGGAAAAGAAATATAACACAACTGGGACCAGATGAGGAACCTTAAGATAGATGATCTAGTTAGATGGCTGAATAGATAAAGTATAGGATTTGAAATTAGGAATATATGAATTCAAATTCTGCCTGTGATACTTGCTAGCTGTGTGGTCCTGGCCAAGTCACATAACTTCTCAACCTAGGTTTCCTTATCATAAAATGGGAATAATGACAGCACCTATCTCCCAGAGTTAAGGTGAGGATCAAATGAAATAATATTTGTAAATCACTTTCAAAACCTTAAAGTGTTATATAAATGCTAGCCATTTTAAAAATGAAAACCAAATAGTATCCTTCAGGATGAATTTTCCTTTAGTGGGAAGAACATATTGTTGACAATTAGTCCCTCATGTCTCTTATTCATGAATGATTACAGTATCACTTCAACCTTTATTAGATCCCATCTATCATGAGCCATGATGATCTATCCCTGTATGCTCTCTAGTACTCAGGTCTGTCCTCTAGAAAAATCAGGGTTTAGGGCAATAAATGATCTGCAAGATTCATCTTAGCTCTCACATTCTCTGTTCATTCTACTAGAATTCACCAAATATTTGTTATGTTCTGTGTTCTAAGATTCCTTCCAACACTGACATTCCAAATTCTATTTTTTAACATTCCATCCAGCTCTAACCTTTTATAAATCTAGTTTCTAAAGTTCCTTATAGTTCTTAAGATCTGCTTTAAAGACTATTATACTCCAGATATTCCATAGTTAGGTGACTCCATATTCATTGGATTCAAGACAAAGATAGTTAAGCCATTAATGATATTGCATATGTATTAAAGATAAATATTCTCTCATTTTTGCATTTCTCTTTTAAAATGTTTTCAGAACAACACTGTGTTAGTAAAAATAAATAAATCAAAGATATTTTTGTGGAAAAGTGGAACTAGTTGATACAGTAGATAGCAAAGAACCTGATCTAATAATAATTTATGAATGAAGCTTTTTCCTTGATGGGGTGGAGGGATGGGGCTCAGGAGTATTGTGAAGTTCAAATGAGATAATGTATGTAAGATACTTTGCAAACATTAAAGTACAGCGATTGTTATTAATCAAGAATCACCTGGTCTCAATTCTAGAGATTATTTCTTTTCCTCAGTTTTTTTATTATACTCCTGCTTAGCTCAAGCATGATTTATCCTTTATAGAAAGATTCCTGGGTGTTCTGGTAAATATTTAACAAGTGGGCTGAAGGTGGGGGAGAAAGAAATGTATATATACCTTTAAATTTAATCTTCATTAAAATGTTTCTGGATTCTATAAATCAACAAAATATTCAAGCCTAATTTGTAGAGATTGTGGATTTCTAAAGTGTAAAGCTCACTCTGAAAATTTGACAATGGGTTTTCACAATCTGATTAGTGCTGGCTACAGCATACCCTTGGAAGGGCATATTAAAGCTTGCACCTAGAGTGCAACAGAGTAAAGATCTGTTCCTGATAACAAAAGGCTATATATGGAAAGATAAGATTCAGAAGAAAGGGCATCTTTTGCTCAGTTATAAAAATAAATAAAAAATGGGAACATAGACATAATTTAAGATAGAATAGAATGAATTTGAGAAAGTAAGGTTGGGAAGATTTTCTGGTTGCTTAAATAAGAAGTAGAAAAGGGTACATTTGAAACATTGCTTTTAGTAAACTCATAATTCATGTAATCTTTTTTATCTTTTTGTGGAAAGACTGTAGAAAATTGTCAATTAAAATCTAAATAATAGCTATTATTCATTTAATTAATAAGGTAGCATACCGGTAACAGAAGCTCATTGAATTTTTTAATTCAAGATTTTTCTTAGCCAAAGATATTCAAGGTATTCAGCAAATACTCTGGATTTTGTAAATTCTTTTTTTTTGTAAAAGAGAAGAAAATTCAAACAGAAAAAATGGATACACTGACCATCATGGCCAATTAGCTATACCTTTCCTTTCTTTCCTTGTGCCCCTTGGGATAAACACTTAGCAGTGGTTTTGCTTAGTCAAAAATAATGAATAATAAGAAATATATAGGATAATAGCTAGAAGAAGTGATAAGATCAGGTGAAAATTTTTGAAGATGAGGAGACATGGCTGACTTTTAGGAAGCAGAGAAAGAATCAATAGAAAGACATAAAGAATTGGAGGGATAAGGGACTGATAGAGGGGACAATCAACTGGAGAAGATAGCATGAGTTGAAATCAAGTTTTCATGTAGGGTGGTTTTCCTTAGCAGAGAAGAGCCAACTTTACATGTAAGTTAGAGGTAAAGAAAGAGATTGGGAGTCATCCAAAGCTAGCATTTGGCAATGCATGATTGGTGGTAAGACAAGCGATCAAGGCATTTAAGTGTAAAGAATAATATAGAGTTTAAAGTGCATCCTGTGCAGAGGTGATGAGTTGAGGAAGACTTAAGGGGTGCATTTATTCTATAGTTGAAAAATTAGCAATATGAGAAATTTAAATATTAGTATACTGGGGGGTACATTAGTATCATGATTAGGAAGAGTAGCCATGAATTAGGAATTGAATTTATTGGTCTAGTATAATGTCCTGGAAGTAAATAGATAATGATCATCATCGTTTGAATTTTGAATCATTTTGAAGAACAAGAACTTCAGGTTGCTAATTGATATTACTAAAAAGTGTCAGCGAGAGTCATGGAGTATTTCCACTACATCCATGAGCCAAGGAAAAGGATATGAGTGAAAATGAAATCTATGCTGGAAAAGATAACCAAAAATGTTGTAACAGGAGGGAGCCAGATTTTAGTGGGTGCCATAAGATAGAATGAGTGAAAAAGGAAGCAGTTTCAGATAAAAGTTAATTTATTGATTCTGAAGCAGTCATTCCAGATAGCATAGTAAATGGAACAGATAGAACTAGAGTGAGACATTTAGGATTTAGAGTTGAAAATAACTGGAGAAGGCATTTGGATTTGTACGAAAACAGCCAGGATTGGGATGAAAAAAGTATGACTGGATATAAGCACTTTAACCTTTGGGGAATTAATCCAGACAAATTATCAGGGTTTAGAAAAAGGACCACTGATCAGGGTAAGTAATTAGACTGTCCAAAGTCCTTCCTTAAGATTCAAGCTCACAGTCAGTGGTGATGTTTCCTGTGAAACCTTGGTAGGCAGCATAATAAAGTCAAAAATAATTCTGAACTACAAGTCAGTAGGCAAGAATTCTCACCACAAAAAAATAGATGAACAACCCTAGACCAACACTTAACTTTTTAATTCCTTAGTATTTTCAATTATAAAATAGAGATGGTAATTGCTGATAACAAGATATGTTATGACTGTCAGTTAAGATGATAAATGTGAAAAGATTTGAAAAAGTATGAACTATATAAAGTGATTCAAAGTGAAAAAAGCAGAATCTGAAGACTATTACTTAAAATGCATTGAAACACAACAATGGCAATAAATTAATATTCACACATTGACTAAAGTTTTCTAAAAAAGGATGAAGGGAATGAGGACCATGTAAGTCTTTCCATAAGAAAGTTAATTTCAGTAAAGAATAGAAATTACAAACATATAAAATCATTAATCAACTTTGCATGAGTTTGAATTACTATTTTTCTCTGTGGCTTTGATCACATATGTGAAAATCTGTACCTTACAATGGAAATTCAAATAAAATTAATACTAATCAGAGGAAAAATTAATAGTGTCTATATAAATATAAATCACTGTTATTTTTTGATCCCATTGCTATGACCAGTATCCTTTCATAACTCCCACAGGTGACACAGAAAATACTATGGACAAGGGGAATTATACCATTGTAACTGAGTTTTTTCTGGTGGGGCTTTCTCATTACCCAGGCCTCCAAATATGCCTTTATGTGCTTTGTTTGTTGATGTACCTGGTGATCCTGTTGGGAAATAGCATCCTCATTATTATCAGCATCATGGATACCCATCTTCACACCCCAATGTACTTTTTCCTTGGGAATCTCTCCCTCTTGGATATCTGTTACACATCTTCCTTCATTCCTAAGATTCTAATTAATTTTACATCTGAAAGAAAATCCATCTCTTTCATTGGATGTACATTACAGATGGTTATTTCTCTTGGATTGGGGTGCACAGAGTGCATTCTCCTGGCAGTGATGGCCTATGACAGGTATGTAGCCATCTGCAATCCCCTAAGATATACCATCATCATGAACAAGGGACTCTGTGCACAAATGGCAGCTTGGACCTGGATAGCAGGATTTCTCATTGCCCTGGTACAAACTGTGCTTGCCATGATAAAGCCTTTTTGTGGGAATATCATTAATCATATTACCTGTGAGATCCTGGCTCTTCTCAAGCTTATTTGTGTAGACATATCCCTCAATGTGTTTATTATGACAATTGCAAGTATTGTTATCTTAATCAGTCCTCTGCTGCTCATTTTCATCTCTTATGTTTTCATCCTTGTCACTATCTTGAGAATTAACTCTAGTGAAGGGAGAAAAAAGGCCTTTTCCACTTGTTCAGCCCACCTGACTGTGGTGATCTTGTTCTATGGCTCTGCACTTTTCATGTATATGAAACCCAAGTCCAAAGACACAAAGACTTCTGATGAAATCATTGTGCTTTCCTATGGGGTAGTGACCCCAATGCTGAACCCTATCATCTACAGCCTGAGGAACAAAGAGGTGAAAGGAGCTGTGAAGAAAGTTCTATTAAGAAATATTTTCTTATAGAAAATATGACAAATATCAAGGTTTTTAGCTCTCTTCCTTTGCCTGGATGATAGCACTGTTGTCTCTTTCATTGTAAGACTGTTTTGACAAAGTCAAATTTGTAATTACTATTATTTTGCACACAATTTACAGGTTTTTCAAATACATCTTATTTCTACTGGTTCTACAAATATATGACTTCTGGATATTGCCACTTTAAATCCTCTGGTTTATTGTTTTTTTGTTAAAATTAGTGTCTCATATTCACACATGCCCATATCCTGAATGATTATTAGTTAATAAAAAAATATGTCCTATTGACTAATTTATTTAGTAATAATATTTATAACATAATTATGATATTTAGAGAAATTGTCAGAAATTTAAAAAAAAATACTATATGAATACAGCAAACTCTCACAGTGAATAGAATACTGGGCCTAGATTCAGGAAAACCTGAGTTTAAATTCAATATCAAACTTAATGTCTATGTAATGGTGAGCAAATTACTTAACTTCTGTCTTCCTCAGTTTCCTCAGTTGTAAAATGGGAGTCATAATGTGTGAGAACCATATGAAATGATTTTTACAAAGACCTTAGTGCAGTGTCTGCTGCACAATATGTTACTTATTTCCTTCCTTTCGCTTCCCAGAGAATCTGTGTAATTATGCCTTTGAGAGATTCAAGAGAGAGAAGAGACTAAAGAAAGATTCACAGTTTAGTTACAGTCTGTTAACCATGCTATCTGTAGAGAAACTGAGGCACATAAAGGACCAGAAGATTTTTCCCTGAAAATATAAGTTTAAAATCTAATCTTATGAAGAAACATAATTTTTTAAGATCCAAATTTTCCCCCATACCCTCCCCCACCCATTGAGAAGGCAAGAAGTAGAATAAGCCTTGTATATATGAAGTCATACAAAACATAGTCCCCATTTCCAAAAAAGGAGAGGGGGAAAGAAAGGTAAAGAGAGAGGAAGAAAGAGGGATACAGAGAAAAGAGAAAGAGAATTGGAGACAGAGATAGAGAGACAGAGAAAGAATGTTTTGATCTGCACTTTGAGTTTATCAACTCTCTATCTGTAAATGGATAGCATTTTTTATCTAGAATCCTTTAGAATTGTGATCAATCCTTATACTAATCTGAGTTTCTAAGTCTTTCATAGTTGATTATGTCTATAATATTTTTATTTCTGTATACATTGCTTTCCTGGTTCTGTTCACTTCACTTTGCATCAGTTCATACAAGTTGAAGAAACATTATAAAGAAAATTCTTGATGTACCTTGGGAGCTATACTAAATGCACTTAAGAGTAGAATTATGACCAGAAATGAGAAGTCAAATGAGAAGAAAGATAGAAATGATTCAAGCTGCAATCTTTTTCATAAGCAACATATATTCAGCAATTATTTATGGTTTTTCTTCTTGGCTACATTCAGTCAATAAGCTAGATATTTATTTATGCCTAGAAAATTGGGGAATTCATCAAGCCATTCTCCAATTGATAAATGGTCAAAAGAAATGAACAATTTTCAGATGAAGAAATTGAAACTATTTCTAGTCACATGAAAAGGTGCTCCAAATCACTATTGATCAGAGAAATGCAAATTAAGACAACTCTGAGATACAACTACACACCTGTCAGATTGGCTAAAATGACAGGAAATGATAATGATAACTGTTGGAGGGGGTGTGGAAAAACTGGGACGCTGATACATTGTTGGTGGAACTGTGAACGGATCCAACCATTCTGGAGAGCAATTTGGAGCTATGCTCAAAAAGTTATCAAACTGTACATACCCTTTGACCCAGCAGTGTTTCTATTGGGCCTATATCCCAAAGAGATCTTAGAGGAGGGAAAGGGACCCACATGTGCAAGAATGTTTGTGGCAGCCCTTTTTGTAGTGGCTAGAAACTGGAAACTGAAGGGATGCCCATCAATTGGAGAGAGGCTGAACAAATTATGGTATATGAATGTTTTTTTTTAACATAATTTCTTTCTTTATTTATTTTTTTAATTTTTTTTATTAAAGCTTTTTATTTGTTTAACATATGTATGGGTAGTTCCCCAACATTGATCTTTACAAAGCTTTCCATTACAAATTTTACCCCCAGTCCCCTCCCATCCCCTAGATGGCAGGAAGTCCACTACATGCTAATAATGTTGAAATGCTTGAGAAGTGATGCAAGAAAAATCCTATCTACAAGAAAAAAAAAAGAATCAGAGAAAGGCAACACAATGCAAACAAATGTCAGTAGAGATCATGAAAATGTTACGTTGTGGTCCATATTTCATTTCCCTCTCTCTGGGTGTATATGGTTTTCTTCAGTGAACAATTGGAACTGGTTTGAGACAATTCTTTGTTGCAGAGAGCCATATCCATCAGAATTGATCATCATGTAATACTGTTGTTGCTGTGTATGATGATCTCCTGGTTCTGCTCGTTTCACTCAGCATCAGTTCATGCAAGTCTCTCCAGGCCTCTCTGAAATCGTCCTGCTGGTCGTTTCTTACAGAGCAATAATATTCCATAACATTCATATACCATAATTTATTCAGCCACTCTCCAATTGATGGGCATCCCTTCAGTTTCCAGTTTCTAGCCACCACAAAAAGGGCCGCCACAAACATTCTTGCACATGTGGGGCCCTTTCCCTCCTCTAAGATCTCTTTGGGATATAGGCCCAGTAGAAACACTGCTGGGTCAAAGGGTATGCACAGTTTGACAACTTTTTGGGCATAGTTCCAAGTTGCTCTCCAGAATGGTTGGATCCGTTCACAGTTCCACCAACAATGTATCAGTGTCCCAGTTTTCCCACATCCCCTCCAACATTCGTCGTTATCTTTTCCTGTCATTTTAGCCAATCTGACAGGTGTGTAGTGGTATCTCAGAGTTGTCTTAATTTGCATTTCTCTGATCAATAGTGATTTGGAGCAACTTTTCATATGGCTAGAGATGGTTTTAATTTCATCATCTGAAAATTGTCTGTTCATATCCCTTGACCACTTATCTATTGAAGAGTGGCTTGAATTCTTATATATATGAGACAATTCTCTATAAATTTTAGAAATGAGGCCTTTATCAGAACCATTAAATGTAAAGATGATTTCCCAATTTGATGCTTCCCTCCTAATCTTGTCTGCATTTGTTTTGTTTGTACAGAAACTTTTTAACTTAAAATAATCAAAATTATCCATCTGGTGTTCAATTAGGAGTTCCAGGTCTTCTTTGGACATAAATTTATTCCCTCTCCACAGGTCTGAGAGATAAATTATATTACGTTCCTCTAACTTGCTTACAAAGTCCCTCTTTATATCTAGATCATGAACCCATTTAGATCTTATCTTGGTATGTGGTGTTAGGTATGGGTCAAGCCCTAATTTCTTCCACACTAGTTTCCAATTTTCCCAGCAGTTTTTGCC